>APFE031189214.1:4820-50645 GCA_000404065.3 Pinus taeda
CATTCTCACTCTCAGTTATAAATAAAATATTTTCCTATTCATATGAAATATAAAATAAATTTATTTCAAATTTTAGAATTATTATAAAATAATTAAAACAAAAATCAAATAAAGTTGATATCATTTATATTTTCATATTTCAGTTGGAAACCTAAACCATTTCAATATATGTAATATCCCTATCGTAAATACTCAATGTAAAACAAAACAATTATGAAATAGTAATTTTAAAAGTTATGAATCAGTTACAAAAACTAATTCTTGATATTCGTGAAAACTAAATGAGGATGAAATCAAGAAAGGTAGGCAATCGAAGGGAGCTCGGGGTTATTGATGAGTTTCTGACAGATATTTCAATTTTCTCCATCGCTATTAGCCATATATCGGAAAATGGGAATGCAATAAGTATGTGGGTGTGTCACTATTGGGAAAGACACTTGTAGTCATGGGTTTCAGAAAGGTTTGATCAAAATTTTCCCGGTGTGCAAAGGGGCTGGGGCCTTTGCTGGGGACACATGTTATTGCACATGACCCATATGCTGCCGCTGATCGAGCATGTGTTGTAGGTGTGGATCTAGTATCATTAGATGGGGTCATATCTGCTGCCAATTTCATTTCTCTCCATATGCCACTAACTCCCACAACAGATAAGGTTTTCAATGATGAAAGTTTTCATAAGATGAAGAAAGGAGTTTGCATTGTCAATGTCGCTAGAGGTGGGGTAATAGACGATGAAGCTTTAGCGCGAGCTCTTGATAGTGCCATTGTCGATAAATTTTTGTTTTGGATAGCTTATTCTTGGAACAACTGAAAAAGATAAGTTAATCTCTTCCATGGGAAGATATGGCCAATAATGTTCATGTTCTTTAAAGTAAATTCCTTATTTTTGTACACAAAGTATTGCAAGTAATTGTAAAGTTCTTATGCATTAAAATATTGCAGAGATATAAGTCCTCTTGAAAATATTTGTTGCTTAGTTTATGCACAGTAAAGCTAAGTAGTTTTGTGATTTTCTTGAGAGTGTTAAAAGCTAAGTAGCTTTATTATTTCTTTGGGATAAATTACACAGGATTCTTGCTAAGTACCCAAGATATCCTCTTGAGAAGAGATGTTTTATATTTTCTTGGCAAAGAAAATATATTAGTACATGTAGATAAAGATTATCTATTCCTCTTGGTAAAGAAAATAGGGTTTTCACTTGAATAACCTAAAGAGTGTTTTTACTTAAATAACCTTAGTATGGGTAATTTAGTATATTACTACATGTAGATTAAGGTTATATATTCCTCTTGTAAAGAAAATATATTACTGCATGTAGATAAATATTGATTATAATATATATATTTTCTTGCTAGAGAAAATATATTACTACATGTAGTTAAAGATTGTTATTACTATATATAAGAAAAGATGGTTATTATATATATTTGTAACATTAAAAGATAAGTAACATTTATTGTCTTTATATAACATGCATATTTGTTTATGTAATAAAAGATATGATGAATTCTCTTTTCTTAGAAGGGGATTTCATATTCAATTTCCTGGAAGTGAATATAGATTAAAGAGGGCAATTTGTGAAATATCCTCAAGGGTAGAGAGTTCTCTTGAAAAACAATACTTAGTTATGAGAAAATATAATAACCTATGCATAGATAAAATGCACAGAGAAAAGTCATAGAAGCCTTCTTTGGAAAGAATATATCTTTTTATGCATGAAAGATAAGTTAATGGTGTTAATACCTTTGTAAGAGTTTGTAAAAGTTACATGTTTTGGTGAGTAAAAGGGTATAGGATTTGTGTGTTGCATATTGGATAGTCTGATTTAATTGCACGGTTAATACATAAAGGGTTACCATTATTATTATCTTAGTTCTTATGCACAAAAGAAAGGTTGAATATGATACTCTATTGAAAACAAATGCACGAGAATTTTTTTATGATACTTTCATGGAAACAAATGCATAATAACTTTGTACATAAATGATAGAGAACTATGTTGGGTTTTTGAAAAATAACTATGTGAAAAGAACACATATGCAAAAGCATAGAAACAATAGTTTATTACATGTGTGAAGATATAACTATTGTGTTATATATTTTAAAGAGAAACATGGATTTGTAGAACTATTGGGTTACATCTTTTAAAGAGAAATACGCATTAGTGTGAATAAGAATTGTGGAAGGTAAATCAAGTATTTACTTGAATATATGTACTAGTCAATTATTATGACATGCTTGATAATTATTCGTGCACAACGTTGTTCGAAGAAGCTTGTTGTGATATTATATTTACAACTCATGCACAGGAGTAGATGTTAAAATATCACTTTTAGAGATTGATTATTGATTGATTAATGTTGTATCTAATCTTGTTTCCAAAGCTTGTTGACGACAATAATGACAGGAAATGATGGCAGTTTGTGCCACAGAGAAATTATGTTTAACATTGTGGTAGGTAAAGAACTAATGGTCCATGTTCATAAGTACGAGTTGCGGGATCGTACATTGAAAGAACAATCAAGCCACAAGGATGTAGAGAGTGGTGATATGTAGGTAAAGGGTTTCATGGAAAATGTAATAGCTTTTAGCTAGATATGTGATATTTTAATTATATATCATTGTAATATTTTATAACAATGGATAAGGGATGGAATCCCTTATAATCCATTGAGTGAGGGGTGAAAACCCTCATGAGCATTTAATAATAAAATTAAACATTTGCTGGTTTTCACCCTATAGGGTTTTCAGGATATATCGGTGTTCAATGATGTGATTGGTTATTATGTCAGATTGATGGTGTTGAATCCTTGATGGTGTTGATTCCTTATTTGATGTGATAATCATAATGTTAAGTATGTAATTAATTAATATGGATAATGGAATCATGAAATGGATGCAAGGTTCATGACACAATTTATGTTAATATACTACAACAGTGGTTGTCAATGGTTATACAACTTATTGTCCTCTATTGCAATTTACTTGATGAACTAATGAACATTATATCTAATAGTTAATGAGGAATGTGGAGTAGTGATTTTGGATAATTACTTGTGGGTAATTTGTGTAAAAAATTCTAACTCCCTGCTTTTACATGTGAGGTTACCGGGGTACGTTACAAGTCATATCAGAGCTAAAGGTTGCAGCATTGGTCCCTTTGTGAATTTGTAAGCGGAAAAGAAATTTCGGTATGCCACTAATGGACATTAACTCAGGTATGAGTCTAACAATCTACATATTGATTTACGTAGTACACTACTTTTGACATGATATGTGTGATTCATGTTTATAATTGCATTGAGTAATAAGTAATAAAGTTTGCTGCAAAACTATGTTCATGACATTGGATTCTTGATGAGGATAAAAGACAATAAAACTTTTGTCACACTTATGAATAATATTGAACACTCATTACACTTATGAACAATATTAAACACTCATTAAGGAAAGTGATAATCAATTACCAACTTTTTCTTTGCAAATATGGAAATAATAATGATACATTTAATGAACATGATTGAAGTTGCAATGAACAAATTTTAATGAGTCAATGCATGAATGTAAAATACAAGGAACGTCCTTGAATATGACGATATAGTGTTTTAAAAAGACATTGTAAGAACCCCTTAAGACTTTGAAAATAAAAAATGAGTTGAGTAATGAGACTTGAATATAATAACTAATTTTTTATTAAGTGATGCAAGAGCATCCAACACCCTTAGAGAAAGGGAAGAATCCAAGCGGAGCGAGGAGAACGTGGACCAACGAAGCTGAACGAAGGGAGAAAAACAGAGGAAAGTCTGCTTTAAAACAGAACAACAGATTTAAAGTAGATTTAAAGCGAATAGACTTCTTATTGTTAACATCCATGCATGCTTTTTGGAGAGCTTTTGGTTGGAGGAAAATCAGGAGAGGATCGGATCAATCTTTCCTATCTAAGGCTTTTTATATAAATGTAATGTGATAGGGGTGGAAATATATATATATATATATATATATATATATATATATATATATAATATATATATATATCTATTTGGTGAGGAAAATTGTGAGTGAGCAAGATGTAGTTGAGCGTGAGCTTGTTTGTAAGGTTGAAAGGCCTTAATTTGTAACTGTTTGTATAATATATAAAATCCTGTTCAAGTGTTGTGTACGCCTGTGTGTATTTTATAAACAAGATAAATCCCATATTATGAGTTTTTGATCGACATCAATCACTTATAGGATTGATGGCGGTCTAATATCGTTTAAACGTTATATGTGATTGTCTGTTGAAGGCAAAGTATAAAGGAAAAATTTGTTCGCCGTGTAATATACACTTCCTCCATAAATGCAGCTTCTCCGCTGAATAACAATGGAAAAATCCTGTTGGGCCCCTGTCGATCTCATCAGGCGTGAAAAGCCACTTTTCTGGATGTTTTATGTGGCGAAGGCATTATCAGAGCAAGTAGCTCTTCAATATGGATCGGATGATAGCATTGATGTGGTGACACTAGCACTAGCCCTAGTTGTCAGACCTTCTCTTACACCCATGCTTCCTGCCAGCATTGAAGAAACTTTAGGATTGATCACATGCACAGACAACTATTGTGGAGGCAGAGGTTAAAGGGACTATAGATATTTTGAAGACAACATACAGTGCAGGAAGAAATGGATATTGAATTGTAAAATTCGATGTCAAACTGGTGATAAAGACGTTGTTGAATTGGACCTTACGCTGATCAAGGAATAAACTGGAGTTGTGTTTACTTATAAACGCAGAAGCTGTATTCATTATAAAGTTTGTGATTGGCCCATCGAGTCAGCAGTCGTTGAACAACATTAAGAAGTGACCAGCGAAATAGTTAGTCGAAGGCGGTGGCAACGGGTGGAGTTGGGTGGATCGGTGGATCTGCCGACGTATATAGAGGTGCCCATATTATATCTTAAAATCCACATATTACTATGTATTGTATTATGGTTGAGCGTGGGGTCTTAATAATTAGCACGTATATCGTTTATTTGAAATGATTATGTAGACTCCTATGTATGGGTAGCACGATTTAATGAAGGTCCATGTCTATGAGTTAAAAGGTTTTCAGTTTAAATTGCTTCCGTTTAAGCTTGTGGGCCATAACCCACAGGCCCAGGTTTGAGTTTCTAATGGAATTGGGATTTTGGGCTTACCCCAAGATCTCATCCCATCAGTTTGGTATCAGAGCCGTAAAAGATTCTGCGGAAGGAGGTACAGTTCTTAATGAAGTATGAATAGGTATGGTCTTTATATTTTGTGTAGGTAGCAGCAGAGGAAGGTGAGAAGATTGCGATAGCCTAGAGCGTTTACCAAAAGGCCAAGTCCAGAGGAGAGCTTAGTGAGGTAAGAGGCAGCAAGGAGGACTTGTTGTTGCAGAGGTAGATTGCAACTCACAAGTTAAAGATATTACGAAGACCAGGAGAAGCATATGACCAGAAGGTCATAAATTTTTGTGCCTCAGGAGTCTGATGCAGGAGCATCCAACACCCTTAGAAAAAGGGAAGAATCCAAGTGGAGCGAGGAGAACATGGACGAGCGAAGCTGAAAGAAGGGAGAAAAATAGAGGAAAGTCTGCTTTAAAGCAGAAAAACAGATTTAAAGTAGATTTAAAGCAGATAGACTTCCTATTGTTAACAGCTATGCATGCTTTTTGGAGAGCTTTTGGTTGGAGGAAAATCAGGAGAGGATCGGATCGATCCTTCCTATCTAAGGCTTTTTATATAAATGTAATGTGATATGGGTGGATATATATATATATATATATATATATATATATATATATATATATATATTATATATATTATATATATATATATATATATATTATATCTGTTTGGTGAGGAAAATTGTGAGTGAGCAAGATGTAGTCGAGCGTGAGCTCGTTTCTAAGGCTGAAAGGACTTAATTTGTAACTATTTGTATAATATATAAAAGCTTGTTCAAGTGTTGTGTATGCCTGTGTGTATTTATAAACAAGATAAATCCCGTATTGTGAGTTTGTTGATCGACATCGATCACTTACAGGATTGATGGTGGTCTAATATCGTTTAAACGTTATATGTGATTTTCTGTTGAAGGTGGAGTATAAAGGAAAAATCTGTTCGCCGTGTAGTATAAACTTCCTCCATAAACGCAGCTTCTCCGCTGAATAACAATGGAAAATTCAGGGATTGCATTGACGAATCCTGCTGGGCCCCTGTCGATCTCATCAGGCATGAAAAGCCACTTTTCTAGATGTATTATGTGGCGAAGGCGTTATCAGAGCAAGCAGCTCTTCAATATGGATCGGATCATAGCATTGAAGTGGTGACACTAGCACCAGCCCTAGTTGCCGGACCTTCTCTTACACCCACGCTTCCTGCCAGCATTGAAGAAACTTTAGGATTGATCACAGGCACAGACAACTGTTGTGGAGGCAGAGGTTAAAGGGACTGTAGATATTTTGAAGACAGCGTACAGCGCAGGAAGAAATGGATATCGAGTTGTAAAATTCGATGTCAAATTGGTGATAAAGGCGTTGTTGAATTGGAAATTATGCTGATCAAGGAATAAACTGGAGTTGTGTTTAATTATAAAGGCGGAAGCTGTGTTCATTATAAAGTTTGTGATTTTCCCATCAAGTCATCAGTCATTGAACAACATTAAGAAGTGACCAGCGGAACAGTTAGTCAAAGGAGGTGGCAATGGGTGGAGTTGGGTGGATCGGAAGATCTGCCGACGTATATAGAGACACCCATATTATATCTTAAAATCCACATATTGTTGTGTATTATATTATGGTTGAGCGTGGGGTCTTAATACTTAGCACGTATATCGTTTATTTGAAATGATTATGTAGACTCCTATGTATGGATAGCACGATTTTAATGAAGGTCCACGTCTATGAGTTAAAAGGTTTTTAGTTTAAACTGCTTTCATTTAGGCTTGTGGGCCATAACCCACAGGCCCAGGTTCAATTTTTTAATGGAATTGGGATTTTGGGCTTACCCCAAGATCTCATCCCATCATTAAGTCTTGTCATGGATGCATTAAGATGGTTGGTAGTTGTGATTGGTTAGTGTTGTATGACTAACTAATAGAACTTATATGCATTAATTGAATTTGATTTAAGATTATTACAATTCGTAAACAAGTGATTATGGTAGTTACTTCATGTATCGGGTTGTTGATGACAATACACTATGGGAAATTGGAAATGTTTAGATTTTTAATTCAACTATTATTGACATTTACACATTAATGAATATTTGCATATACTTTTATGCATGACAATATTGTATGCATAAAACTGAAATGCTTTGGAAAGTGAATACTTGTTAAATGATGCATATTTATAACTAATGTTGCTAATGGGATTAAGTAGTGGCAACTTAATGGCAACAAGAAAACTCGTCATGTAAAATTTTGCAATGAGAATTGCAATCATAAATGAGAAATTATAATGTTATATGATATGCATGATTGTGTTACTTGGAAAATCAAAATGAATATGACATGTATGTTTCTTATCAATCTGGATATTGGGGACCCATGTTAAGTGTAAATGCATGGTGTACATGGATGTTTCTTTTGTTAATTGTAATGTGCATATGTTTTATTATGTAAATTATTGTGGGTAAGAGTGATAAAAGAGAAATTTAACATGTCAAATAGTCGTGGATAGATGTGAAAGGCTAGAATGCCTTGGGTTGATGGCTGTTACCTGCCCGAAGGGGTTGATGGTACTTGCCTACCCGGATTTCCTCTCCCTATAGATAAATGATTTTAGTAATTAAAAAGAGTTTGCTAAGATGGTGTAGAGGGTAAAAAGCCTGAGGCAACTTTATTTATTTGGAGCCTGTTGGAGGAGGCGCAAATTCCTCATAGACGGGATGCTATCAGAGGAATAAGCAGGACGCTGCCAAGAGGAATCTTATATTGGACCCTATGTGGTCATTGGAATTCTTGAGTTGGTTGGCCAGTGGAATTCCATACTAGACTTGGTATTACCTTCATCATATAACTATCTGGATGTGAAAATGACTCGATCTGGTTGTGGAAACCAGTTCCCATGGGTTGGGAGGATAATTCTTTAGCCTATTGTGGCTTTCATAGCTAAAAAAATTAACTAATCAGATATATGTGTTAAAAATGAATTTTATATATAATCGTGTAAACATGTTATTTACATCTTAACACAAAAGGATTTTAGTGCTCAGTAAGGAGTTATTGGAATTTTAGTTCCTTTATTGTATTACGAATCTTGTAAACATCTTAGTAGAGGCTAAGACAATTTTCACTTGATGCAATGATTGACTATTTTGATGATTAGAGAGCTAGGTGCTCTTTGGTACTTTCAAAAGCACTGTGTGGATGTCTTTACTGAGAGTTAATATAGTGTGCATGTGGTGCAGTGATTTATCATTTTGATGATTAGTGTTAGTGCTCTTTAAGTACTTGTAAAAGTACTGTGATTTAAATATCATCTAACATTGCACAATTGATTGATAGTTAAAAGTATTTCATTTGACTCAAAATATTGTGACTAATGTGATTGAATTTGTTAGTCATACGTTACAGGTTACTTACCATGGAGTATTGATGGGTTGTCCAATCACTATTAAAATTCTTACGTGAAAGTGCTCATGATTTTCAAGAGTAGTTGGTAAGTAATGGTAAGTTGATATAGAGATTTGTTTTCGTATATTATGAATTTGAATAAGGGCCAAGTGATGGAAATTAGAACTTGCATATTTTTGCAGTTATAAATGCTTATGACTATTGATTTTTCTTATGTTATAACATTACAATTTTTGTTATTGTCATTTCTTGGAATGAAAACTTTGGTTTTAAAGAGGAAGGATCACTTTTTGTGCAATTTAGATGGTTATATCATGAGTAAAATCTAAAGTTCCAACGAGATATGAACACCAAGGATGATGTTCTTGTTAAGGGGGGGAGTATGTAATATCCCTATCGTAAATACTCAATGTAAAATCAAACAGTTATGAAATAGTAATTTTAAAAGTTACGAATCAGTTACAAAAACTAATTCTTGATATTCATGAAAACTAAATGAGGATGAAATCAATAAAGGCAAGCAATCGAAGGGCGCTCGGTGTTATTGATGAGTTTTTGACAGATATTTCGATTTTCTCCATGGTTATTAGCCATATATCGGAAAATGGCAACGCAATAAGTATGTGGGTGTGTCACTGTTGGGAAAGACACTTGTAGTCATGGGTTTCAGAAAGGTTGGATCAAAAGTTGCTTGGTGTGCAAAGGTGCTGGGGACGTATGTTATTGCACATGACCCATATGCTATTGTTGATCGAGCATGTGCTACAGGTGTTGATCTAGTATCATTAGATGGGGCCATATCTGCTACCGATTTCATTTCTCTCCATATTCCACTAACTCCCACAACAGATAAGGTTTTCAATGATGAAAGTTTTCGTAAGATGAAGAAAGGAGTCTGCATTATCAATGTTGCTAGAGGTGGGGTAATACACAATGAAGCTTTAGCATGAGCTCTTGACAGTGGCATTGTTGCTCAGTTTTTGTTTTGGATAGCTTGTTGGTGGACAACTAAAAAAGCTAAGTTAATCTATTATATAGGAAGATATGACCAATAATGTTCATGTTCTTTAAATTAAATTCCTTATTTTTGTGCACAAACTATTGCAAGGAATTACAAAGTTCTTATGCATTGAAATATTGCAGATATATAAGTCCTCTTGAAAATTTTTGTTGCTTAGTTTATACACAGTAAAGCTAAGTAGTTTTGTGATTTTCTTGAGAGTGTTAAAAGCTAAGTAGCTTTATTATTTCTTTGGGATAAATTACACAAGATTCTTACTAAGCACCCAAGATATCCTCTTGAGAAGAGATGTTTTCTATTTTCTTGGCAAAAAAAATATATTAGTACATGTAGATAAAGATCATATATTCCTCTTGGTAAATAAAATAGGGTTTTTACTTGAATAACCTAAAGAGGGTTTTTACTTAAATAACCTTAGTATGGGTAATTTAGTATATTACTACATGTACATTAAGGTTATGTATTCCTCTTGTAAAGAAAATATATTACTGCATGTAGATAAATATTGATTATTAAAGAGGGTAACTTGTGAAATATCCTCATGGGTAGAGAGTTCTCTTGAAAAACAATGCTTAGTTATGAGAAAATATAATAACCTATGCATAGATAAAATGCACAGAGATAAGTCATAGGAGCCTTCTTTGGAAAGAATATATGTTTTTATGCATGAAGGATAAGTTAATGGTGTTAATCCCTTTGTAAGAGTTTGCAAAAGTTACATGTTTTGGTGAGTAAAGAGGTAAAGGATTTGTGTGTTGCATATTGGATAATTTGATTTAACTACATGGTTAATGCATAAATGGTTACCATTATTGTTTTCTTAGTTCTTATGCCCAAAAGAAAGGTCAAATATGATACTCTCTTGAAAACAAATGCACGAGAACCTTTTTATAATACTGTCATGGAAACAAATGCATAATAACTCTGTACATAAATGATAAAGAACTATGTTGGGTTCTTGAAAAATAACTATGTGAAAAGAACACATATGCAAAAGCATAGAAACAATAGTTTATTACATGTGTGAAGATATAACTATTGTGTTACATATTTTAAAGAGAAACATGGATTTGTAGAACTATTGGGTTATATCTTTTAAAGAGAAATATGCATTAGTGTGAATAAGAATTGTGTAAAGTAAATCAAGTATTTACTTGAATATATGTACTACTTAATTATTATGACATGCTTGATAATTATTTGTGCACAACATTGTTAGAAGAAGCTTCTTGTGATATTATATTTACAACTCATGCATAGGATTATATGTTAAAAGATCACTTTTAGAGATTGATTATTGATTGATTAATGTTGTATCTAATCTTGTTGCCAAATCTTGTTGACGACAACAATGACAGGAAATGATGGCAGTTTGTGCCACAAAAAAATGATGTTTAAAATTGTGGTAGGTAAAGAACTAATGGTCCATGCTCATGAGTACAATTTGCGGGATCATACATTGAAAGAACAATCAAGCCACAAGGATGTAGAGAGGTGATATGTAGGTAAAGGGTTTCATGGAAAATGTAATAGCTTTTAGCTAGATATGTGATATTTTAATGATATATCATTGTAATATTTTATAACAATGGATAAGGGATGGAATCCCTTATAATCCAGTGAGTGAGGGGTGAAAACCCTCACGAGCGTTTAATAATAAAGTTAAACATTTGTTGGTTTTCACCCTACGGAGTTCCCAGGGTGTATCAGTGTTCAATGATGTGATTGCTTATTGTGTCAGATTGATGGTGTTGAATCCTTGATGATGTTGATTCCTTATTTGATGTGATAATGATAATGTCAAGTATGTGATTAATTAATACAGTTAATGGAATCATGAAATGGATGCAAGGTTCATGAGACAATTTATGTTAATATACTACAACAGTGGTTCTCAATGGTTATGCAACTTACTCTCCTCTATTGCAATTTACTTGATGTACTAATGAACATTATATCTACTAGTTAATGAGGAATGTGGAGTAGTGATTTTGGATAATTACTTGTGGGTAATTTGTGTAAAAAATTCTAACTCCTTGCTTTTACATGTGAGGTTACTGGGGTACGTTACCATATCCATGTTAACTTATATATTTTAATTTCAGCTTTGAAAAATATAAACTTATATGTATATATGTGAACCACAATAAAATATTTCAATATGAAAGGAGAAGAAGTAATTGAAATTAAACAAATTGAAAGTAATATTGAAATGTATTTAATTAAATTATTTTAATTATTTAAAGTAAGGTTCATGTTAACTAAATTATTCAATGTAAATGATTTACCTTAATAATATAATAATAATAATAATAATAATAAAATGTTTATAGAAGAAGTAATTGAAAGTAATACTAAAATGTATTTAATTAAATTATTTTAATTATTTAAAGTAAGGTTCATGTTAACTAAATTATTTCAATGTCAACGAACTTACCTAATAATAATATAATAATATAATATAATAATAATAATAATAATAATAATAATAATAATAATAATAATAAAGTTTGTATACATATAAAGTAGATTAGGAAATTGAATCCTTATTGTTACAAAATTTCAATTATTATTTTTTTACATTTTGTCTCTTTCATTAAGGGTTAATTTTGAATGGAGCGAATATTTGTTGAAAGTGCATGTTTAAGCTATTTTATTCCATGTATTCAAGGGAATTTTAAGGGGTTGAACCCATTTGTGCATTCAAAGAGAGAGAGAGAAAGAGAGATATTCATCTTAACCATTAGCTATCGAGTCTCTAAAGGAATGCAATCTTTGAAGGTGCATGCCCGTTTAAGTTTTGCACTATAAAAAGGGATTGCACCTCCAAAGATTTGATCCCTCTTGACTCTTGCTAGATCTATGGTTAAGATGGATCTATACTGGTATTAACAAATTTTTGTATCAACTATTTTATATTTGATAATGAATTGACATAATTCTTGTTCTTCTAAAAAATAAACTTGTTTCCACTAAAATTATAGAGTCATCAAAGCATAAGGGGTTTGTATTTTAATTCCTAGCTCCTTTAGTAAAGACATTTTTTTAAACTCTTTCAACTTTCTTCTAAGATGTTATGAAGAGTAGCTTCCTCAATTCCCAACTCCATATTTGAATTTTTGTCTGTTTATTATGCATCTAATAGAAGGCCTATATCTTAGCTCCTAGTTCCTCTAGTAAGGATATTTTCTTGAACTCTTTAAACTTTCTTCCAAAATGTTACAAAGAGTAGCTTCCTCAATTTTCAACTTCATATTTGATTTTTTTGTTATGTATATAATAGAGGACCTTCATGCCCCTTGTTATTAGTTTCTTCAAAGAAGAGTTTCAATTATAACTGCAACTAATAAATTATTTTCCACCATCAAGAAATCAAAGAGCAAATGAAAAGAAAGGAAACTAGTTCCAGAAAAGAGTTTTCAAAAAACAATTGATATGAAATAAAAAGAGAGATATAAAGAGGAGAGAGAATATTCGATCAAATACCATCTACACCAAACCAACGAAAAAATTTTAGGATTAATAATGGCCTACAAATAACAAATATATTTCTTACTTTATATCGACTTTGATCTAAGACAAATGGAGGAAGTGCAAAGAGTAGAGATAATAATCCACGAACTACTATTTGCATAAAACTTCAAGGAAAACTTTTAGGACCAAGATAGCCTAGAAATTGCTAAGAGGATGTATGTGTCACATCAAGTTGTTATTTTGTGAAGATAATTGAAAAATAACAATAATACACAATAATATTCCACATGATACAATGTTACAAACCACAAGTATCAAGAGAGATAGGAGAGGAGAGATTGGTCTACAACAAAGCCTAGATTTCAAGAGTAGAAAGAACAAGAGGATAAAAATTCCCCCATTATTCACACATTCCAAACATATGACATTGCAATAAAAAGGCTATGAATGCAATATATCCCCTTATACAAATTATGGTGCCTCTTTACTTCCCAAGTAACTATTAGTCTCCCAAATGGGTCTTCACAATTTGTATCACTTCAAAATTTTTCCCTCTAGTCTCTGAAATAAGATGATAACGATACATTAACAATAAAATATTCAAAATGATAAATACCATTCATTCATGCTTATCTAAGTAATATATTTTTACTTTCATTCCTCTAAGAAAATATTATTTTTTATTACTAATATGCCTTATGAATTACAATATGATGACTTGCACTTCATAAACATTCTCTCTCTCTTTGACTTAAAAGTTGTGTATTTATGAATATCATGTTTTGATATACATTGGATTATTATATTATGTTTCATCTATCTTGACGGTTTTAGAGTGAAAAAAATTGGAGGATTGATCTTGCAAGGTCACTTTAATGATTAATCCTAGTTTGGAGAATTGAAGTTCGAAACATTTAAAACAATTTTGAGGCAGTAAATGATATTTTTTAGGGTTAAAAAAACTCTCTCTTGGGACAGACCCTAAAGAATTTTTCTACACTCAATTACCTTTCCAATTGTGTAAGAGTCACATCAAACTTAGTTGGTATGAAAATGTTATACCTCACAAAAAGTCAACCTACCATGTTGAACACCATGGTATGAGAGGGTGCCATTATAGGTCCTGTTTCTCATGCATATGTATCTAGTTACATGTGGAATTTAAAGAATACTATAGAAGTTCCAAAATTGTAACTCTAGTTTATGGTTGAGGGAATCAAACCATGTCCCTTGTTGGCTATGAGTCTATGTTAAATACCGAGTTTGTAGGAGGAACAAATGTTTGATTATATGCAATTGTAATCTTTTCTATAGTTGAGTAGAGCAATTGGGAGTGGGAAATTAGAGAGAAATAAAGGGTGGTTAAAATTACATAGAAGCTTTATAAGCCACAAGTCCTAGTTATCTCCATAAAGAGTACCTCTTCCTTTGTATTTGAATGTTTGCATACCAGATAATATAGAGTAGCATAGCCTCACCTCTTAGATTGGTTTTATCTCATAAGGGTACCCTAGAGAATATTTTTTTGTCATTTGTGTATATTTTGTGTATTTCTTTATGTTCTGTATTTTTTACATTTCAATTAATTTATTCATTTAAGCATAAATTAGTGAAAACAATTTTAATATCTATAGGGAATTAATGTTCACAATAAATATTTTAGTATTTTATCATATTTGTTGTGATGAATTGCCCCCATAGAATTTCCAAAATAATTTATAGATCATATTGGTATTAGATAAGGTTTCTTTAGGGTTTTTTGTGGGAAGTTACAAGGGTCCCAAGAATATGCTTAAGGAGAAAATTGTATAACCCAAGCCATGGCCAACAAGTTTTTTCACAACAATCCTCATGATTTGAAAGAAACACATATTTTTGAGGTTGGAAGTGCAAGTCCTCAACATCAAATGCAATAAGAACCTCTTCATGGTGGTTGTAGCAAGAAAGGTTCGACTCTTTGGAGAAGGTGGAGGCTCTAACTCAAAGGTTAGATTGGAGTGGAAATCGAGAGATTATGAAGACCTAGAGAAGTAGTCAAGGGAAAGGCCTATGAAAGAGAAATTGAGTTCAACTTCCATCAACCATTCACAATCTCTATTCATGATGAAAGCAAAAATGGACATAATGTCATACAAAAATAACATCAATGTGTTGAAAATAAATCATTACTTTTTATTGTAATTATTCACTTTCTTTTATAATGCATAAATATTATTTCGTGGGTGAAAATAATGTAATAAATAACCATAAAATATGAAAAAAATTTAATGGATTGAAGGGTTATACCTAGACCGTCTTTTCTTTTGTGCTCCTAATGATTGAGATCTGAAATTACAAGTATGTTCTAGAATGAGTGGAATGAATGGCATGGAAAATTTTAATTAAAAGTTTGAAAACAAATTTAACACTTCAAACCATTTTATTAACCATTTGTTAACCATATTGTTGAACTTTTATGATATGTGTGGTAGAAAATTTACAATATTTGATGACCAAAATGCTTTTGTGATGAAAAAATTCATTGTCAATTTCCATCTCATGATGGAATGAGGTATTCCCAATTCAATGATATGGATGGGATGAAGTGATGACATCAACATTCTCTAAAAGGATGGATGGAAATAGGCTTACATGAGTGGTTTGACTCATGCTACCGTGACTTAATTTATTTGCATTAATTTCATTACATTTACTTATCAACCAAAGTTCATTATATTGTAAAGTGCATGCACTATATGTGTAGTTAATTTATCTAATTACTTAAAAGTCTATTTTAACCACTATATTAAATTACTTTTTATGCAACCAAATTTACTAATGATTTTACAAAATGAAATCAAATCATTTGCAGGTTTAATTCCCTTCAGACTAATTTACTCTTTAAATTAATGACCATGGTCACTGTCTTTTGCAAATAAAAGAATCGAAATCAGTTCTTGCAACATATTATTAATCAAATGATTTGATTGGTTTGAGTTTGTGCTCAAAGATAGATATATATTTTTCAATAATGAAATAAACACTTCACACAAAAATAAATATTATAATAATGGAAGTTAAACTAATGCTATAAATTTAAGTTAAACCAATGCTCGAAACACAAATAGAAAAAGGAACAAGGTGTAGCATTACTTCTAATACAAGGGCCCTTCCTTTTTTAAATCTATGTTAAAGATATAAACAAAAATGTTGGAAGTAATTAAAACACCATAAATTTGAAAATGAGTGATTTCAGTCACTTCTAAAGCATAATGCCATCAGTCCATAAGGTGTAGCTTAGTTAGTGATCACCGTGAAAATGGAGTCTTGTGAGTAAGAGATTGATGGTTGAGTTCCTTTGGACATAACATAGCCTACAGAGAGGAGTACAAGTCATAGGACAAGAATCCACCTCATGCCATGCAAGTACAAGACTGACCCAGTTGTCGATTCCTCTAGATACAAAACAAATACTCATGAATTGTAAAAATTTTGTTTATCTTCTTCATCTCTTCCCATACATTATATTTATAATTATTACATGTCTCATATTTATAGCATCATATCCCATGAATTTTTAGTGTATAATACCTTTGTTACATAAATGAGATCTCATTCTAAGAAAAAAATATAACAATTATGGGTTCAATCCATTTTCCTTTCAAATATTGAAGTCTAACTTAGGTACATATATCAAGTTTGGTTCTAATCCTACATATCATGATCTAGTGCATGAAATCACAATTGCACTATAAATTTGGAAACTCTATGCATACATGCCATGAATTTCTTTGAGTTGATTCGATCAGTTGACCATTTATCTCCATTATCCCATATGTATGTCTTCCATAAGTATAAGTTTCTTCCAAACCTCTAAAATATGTTCCAAGTGTCAAATGTCTATCTCTTCTTACACAACTTGTGTTTACAATAACCTAGACTTATAAGAAACAATGATTAATAGTTTCATACGATTTTTGATATTATTAGTCCTATCCCTTTGGGGCTGTAGGGACTATTGTAATCTATTTTTTCCCTTTTCATTATTTTGCATAAAACCTAACCTAATGTTTTATGATTATATTATATAAAGAACTTTTTTCTCAACCTATGAGCTTCTTCCCGCAACTATTTCAACCAATAAGAAATTTAGAGGTCTGATTTGGCCTCATATCTAGTAGTTATTTCAACAAATATGAAATTTAGAGGCATGATTTGGCCTCATATCAAGGAAATATCTAGGGAAACTTAGGATACATATTAATTAATCTAGAGAGTTTCAGTTTCAATTAACAAGCGCCAAAATTAGTTTATAATTTTTTGATGAAAATTTACAAGAACATAAATTTTATGTTTAGATGGGGTACACTACCCTCATGTGTAAACATACATATGGTTCACTAATGTATAAACACTTTGTATGGCTCAAAAATGTGTTGTCCCCTCCATAAAAATCTCTTCTCATCATTAATATTCATCATCTCCTGCATTTCATTCTAGGCATCCCCTGCATGTATTGCACTTTCACTAAGTGGGTTCATTCCAGGAATTTCTCACATAGAGCGCACAACTAACAATAATGTTAGGACATATAAATCCATTTGTTATTAATTTAATCCTTGCAGCGATTATATGGAAGATTTCAAAAAGTCTTACCCTATTTTTGATATCTTTTGTAGACTGTGACAACAATGCAAATGAACATCAAAACTAGTTAATTTCAAAGTTGTGAAACAACTATGGGATAATAAATTTGTTGGCTCAATGTTTCACCTCCTACATTTTTTGAGTTCTTCTCATTCGTTATTTACATGGAATCACTACTTCCATTACCATTGCTACAACTCTAGAAGAACCATTTCTTTCTCAATTCAGGTGCTAAATTGTAATACGAAACTCCCATACTGTATTGTATTGTCTTGAAAAATTAGTGTCAGTTAAATCATATTATACTATTGAATTAAGGCTTCTATGATCCATATCAGGTTTTTGAACATGTTTTTTGGCGATAATCACATCAAAATTCATTTATCGACGCATTTCAAACCAACAAGTGTGGTTCATCATCAGGACAAGATGAAGAACCAGATCATGGCAACAAGTTAAATTGGGAGACCAGTCATTCAAATGGCTAGAAAGAAACAACTACTTTTGACCAAATGAAACGGCTACAACGGACTGGACCTTAGCTAAAACTAACTGGACCAAGTATTGGGAGAAAGGTTGATAAAAAATTAATTCATTAAATAATTAGTTACTTGTTAGAATTAGTTATTTTATTTAAAACTAAATAAATATCCTAAATAATTGTTAAGCGACCTTATGAGTTCTACAAATAAACTTATATTACTATATGAATGAAAGTTCATTAATTAAATAATCAATTAGTTAATAATTTAGTTATTTTGTTTATTAAGTTTATATATGTGTGTGTGTGTATAAAAACTAGGAGAAGTCATAACTTCTTCTGTTCTTATCCAAATTGGATGCAACAAGAGGCTAGATAGCCATTTTTGAGAATTCAGAACTGATTGAGGGAGGTTTCAGAGGCATTTGAGCATGTTAAACACACCTTTGCTGTAATTTTTAAAATAATAGAGAGGTCCAAGCATTGGAAGCTGAACCAAGGAGACATAGCCCAGGAGGGGTGAAATCCTCATCAAATATCTGTGTTATGTATTGTATTAGATGTTCTTTGCTATTATTTTTCTATTGTTCAACATCTATTTTATGTGAAATTGTTCATAACATTTACATAAGAAAATCTCATGGGAATCAGTTAATTAAGCAAACATGGTGAATCCTTAAGCACTTGATAAGAAAATGCTAAGCATATTGAGTTTTATTCTGATTGGGGAATTAGCACAACATCAATAATTTTCTCCATTTCAAATCACACATATATCTCATGCTAAGCTTAAAGGCAATTGTTGACCATTCTAGTAGAATTGAGGTTAACTTCAAAGAATAGGTTGGTTCTTTTCTGTTACCACTTTCATTTTCCTTCCAAACTCTACATTCTCCAGGTTACAATACTTTCTACGAATTGAAAAAGACAAACTCAAAGTCTGTCGCACATTGGGTGAAATCGATCAAGGTTTACATTAAAGCAACCTTTTATTAAGATTTGGGCCTTTTATTATTTAAATTTTCTCTGGAATCTCATTCATATACAGGTTTCAAACATTAATATGGTCTTTCAAACAAAATATGGGTTATCTTTTTACCTTGGATCTATCGCATCCAGACTCCCACCTCTCTAATTTGGAATCTTTGCATAATCTGGAGCATTCAAGCTTATATGGTGGGTAATCTCTCAAATTTATTTGTATCTAGCTCTGTAATATATCCAAGTCAAAATTGGTGATGAATTTACTAGATAAATAAGGCCTTTGTTTTCGGCTTCTAGGGTCTAGGAAGATCTTGTCATTGTCAATCATATGCAGAGGACATAATTTCTCTCTTTATCCAATATCCATTTGCCTCATCGGTTTGGACTTGGGTGCTTCATTTGATAAACTATAATGTTGAACATGGTCATTCTGACATTGTCTCTTACCTTGGCTGGTTGTCTGTGGACCACATATCCCATCGTACATTGGATTTCTTTATCATATGGGGCTTATGGAAGTCTAGAAATGCCCTTATCTTTGATCAAGTAAAACTAGATATCTGGGGGACCAACTGCAACATATTATCTTACTATTTGAAATTTTATGCCTTCCCCCCCTCCTCCTCTTAGTGAAATTTGGTCTGCTTTTCTTATAGGATTCTTTTTTCATGTGCTTCATATTTTGGCCTTTGTGAATGTGGCATGGCCATCCACTTGGGGACCGAGCGCTCCTATAGATTTCATTGGCACTGTGGTTTGGGATCCAACACTCGAGTTGAATTGATTTCTCTCTTGAGGGTCCTACACTATTCTATTTGGCTTGGTCTTAGGGTTCTCACTATATTTGGAGATTCCAAATCAATTATTGAATGGGAAAATGACAACAATTATTTAAACTCTTGAGTTCTTGATCCATGGAAAATCAGAATCAATGCCCTATTGGGTTTGTGTTATATTCTTTCCATGACTAGTACGCTCGTGCAGGGGAGTGTTAGGCCCCCCTGTTCATTGCACTAAGCGTAGTAGGGGGTCACATGGGGGAGGAATCCCCCCTGTCAGGGAGTATACAGGGGGGAAGTAGCCCCCCTACAAAGGGTTTGGGGCAATGACCCAAAAAAATTTTGGACCCTATAACAAGCAGGCGAACCTACCTATGGTTTTTTGCATGGGTTTTGCACATGCTTTTAGGCATGATGGTTTTCTACCCATGGTATTTTGTAGATATGATTAAGGGAACTACCGTTATGTTCTAATTCAGGGTTAATGAATTAGGATTTATGAATGCTTTGACATGTATACATATGTATTATAACATTGAAAGGAATATAAAAAATAAAAAATAAATCTGGTAGTCTTGGTTTTGGGATCTAGGGGAAAATATCTGTGACATATTTGTTTTATGTTCTCATCATTGTATATTTTCTATTTTAAGAATTCATTTGTAGGTAATTGTTGTACAGGGTTAAAGCCTATGTTTGGTATCAAAGTTGTTTTGGCTTCAAGGGAGTGCCTTTTCTACTGAGGGGTTTTTCTCAGGCATGTGGTAGACCCTATTCAGTGGGAGATCTGTGGGATCGAGTATTGCAGTGAAAGAATATGGCGAGAAGTGGAAAGATAGAGATTGATAAATTTAATGGTTAAAGTTTCGAGTTGTGGAAGATCAAGATGGAGGATCTTCTAGTGGATAAAGATTAGTGGATTGTGATAGATCAAGGTACTAAATCAATGACAATGTCAGCAGAAGACTCGACAAAGTTGGATCAAAAGGCAAAGAGCACAATACAGTCGTGTCTCTCATATTCATTATTGTTGAATGCATCAGGGGAAGCTAAATTGAAGGTTTTGTGGGTCAAGTTAGGGACTTTCTACCAATCTAAGTCTCTGGTTAACAAATTGTTCTTGCTGAAAAAATGTATAACTTGATAATGAAGGATGGAGACCCGATGATAGAGCATATGAGCACCTTTAATACTATGGTAAGGTAGTTGTTATCTATTGATATAAAATTTCAGATGAAGATATGTGCATAAGTTTGCTTTGTCCTCTACCATATATGTGGAATAGTCTGGTTGTTACAATAAGAAACAATACAAATACCTTGAAGTTTGATGAAATAGTCTCATCCTTGCTATCGGAGAAAATGAGACAGAAAGATATCGAGAGCCAGAATGGAGATGCCTTATCTGTATGAGGACAGTCCCAGAATAGAAATAAAAATAAGTCCTCGAGTGAGAGATATATATCTCTAGGAAAACCTGTAAATATATGTTGGAAATGTGGAAAGGAAGGGCACTACAAAAAGGATTGTAGATGAAAAGCTCCTGAGAAAGGAAAGGGATCTGATGATGCTCCTTTTGCAGAGGAAAAAAAAACCACCTCAGAGGAAGGTAGGGATGTGCCCATGGCTTCTTTTTCAAGTACACATGTAGATCACGAGGCATGGCTGATTGACTCAGGTGAATCCTTTCACTTCACTCCTCATAGGGAGTGGTTATGTGAGTATGAGAAATATGATGGTGGTGATGTCTTCTTAAGGGATGATAGGAAGGCTAGAATCATCAGATGTGGAAAATTCAAGCTGAAGTTGCAAGGTGGAAGGATTAGAACACTTCTTGGTGTTCTTCATATTCCTGCATTAGTCAAAAATCTAATTTATGTAAGAAAGATGGATAATGTAGGTGTAAAAACAATGTTCGAGAAATATACATGCAATATGGTTCGGTGAGCATTGGGATTGGTGCAAGGAGTTCATATTGGAACTTTGTACAAGCTTCTAGTTAACCGTGTTATTGATGGGTGCAACAGTTCTATGGTTCCTGAAAGTGGAATAGAAAACCTAGCGGTGTCTATAGAAAAGACCGTGTTATGGCATCAAAGGCTTGGAAACATTGGAGAGAAGGGCATTTGAATATTGCACGGTAATGGTATGGTATAAGGTATGTATAATTTCTCTCTAGATTTCTATTGTTGTGAACATTGTGTATATGTGAACAAGAATTAGGTGAGTTTCCCCTCTGGTGCTAAGAGGGTGAAACGGATATTAGAGCTTGTGCACAGTGGTGTGTTTGCACCTATCTCAGTTCCATCATGGGGTAATTCCATGTACAATGTCTCCTTTACAAATTACTTCTCAAGGAATACATGGATATATTTCATCAGGAAGAAATCTGAAGTCTTTTACAGGTTTAAATAATTTAAGGCTCCAATGGAAAATCAGATAGCGAAGAAGATCAAGGTCTTGAGGACATATAATGGTGGAGAGTTCTAAAAGAAGGAATTTGAAGAGTTCTGTAAGAAGTGTGGTATAACATGACATAAGAATACTCAATACACACCTCATTAAAATGGAGTTGCAGAAATAATGAACAGGACATTGATGGAAAAGGAAAGAAGCATGCTTTGTAGTGCCGGGTTAGGACATGAATTCTAGGCAGAGGCTATGGAGACTGCATGTTACCTATTTATTAGATCACATTCATCAAATTTGGAGGATAAGACTCCACATGAGGTATGGATTGGTAAGAAACACTCTCTTTCACATCTGAGGGTATTTGGTTGTGATGCATATGTACATGTTCCAAAGGAGAAGAGAAGAAAGTTGGATAGTAAATCTGAAAAGTGCATCTTTATTAGGTATACAGATGATTTAAAAGGTTATAAGCTTTGGAACCTAGAAACAAGGAAGGTTGTGTATTGCCGAGATGTGGTGTTTAGAGAGGTGAAAGATGTTATTAAACATGAAGTGCCACCTAAGGAACTTGAGAATATAGAGTTTGAGCTAAAGGAGGAAGAATTAGACTCTACAATAGAGCTCGAATAAGAAGAGGAAGAGCCACAAACTCCAATTTTGACAAGACCAATTCAAGAAAGAAGGAAACCAGAAAGGTATGGTCTATCTGCTTTTGGTTCAAATTTTTCTTTATATATTACTGATGATGATGGAAAACTTTGGAAAGAGGCCATGGTTCATGAAATGACAACTTTGGACAAAACTGAGGCTTGGGATCTGGTGGAGTTGTCGATTGGAAGGAAACATATTGGAAGAAAATGGGTGTTTAAGAAGAAGATGAATCTAGAAGGAAAGGTGGAGAAATGAAAATCTCGGTTGGTAGCAGAAGGTTATTCCTAGGTGATTTTGGTGATATTTTTTCTCTTTTTGCCAAGTTGGCTTCTATTATATTAATTTTATTTGTTGTTGCATGTTTTGATTTTGAGGTAGAACATATGGATGTGAAGACAACATTTCCTTACGGGATATGGAAGAAGAGATAAACATGAAGCAACTTGAAGGCTTTGCGGTGAAGGATAAGAAAGAATTAGTATGCAGGTTAAAAAACTCTATGTATGGGTTAAAACAGTCACTGAGGATGTGGTATTTTAAATTTGATACATATATATGGGGACATGGATTCAATAGAAGAAAAACATATTACTATGTGTGTTTTAAATTAATGAGTGAACTTGTTATTTATTTGGTATTGTATGTGGATGATATGTTGTTGATTGGAAATGATAAAGAAACTATCTAGGATTTGAAGACCCAATTGTCCTCCAAATTTGACATGAAGGATCTTGGTGCTGCAAACTATATTTTGGGCATGGAAATTAAACAATATCGGGCAAATACGAAGCTTTGGTTAAACCGAAGGAAGTATGCCGAGACAATATTACAAAGGTTTAATATGTAGGATAGTAAAACGATGAAGGTTTTACTCCCGTAGGTGTAATTTTTTTATGCTGAATAGTGTCCCAATAAACAAGAAGAGGAAGAGGACATGTCTCATGTTCCATATGGAAGTGTAGTCGGTAGCCTAATGTATATAGTGGTCTATATTAGACCAGACATCGCATATGCAGTGGGAGTATTGAGCACGTTTATGTCAAAACTAGGGAAGGACCATTGGACAACAATGAAGAGAGTTTTAAGGTATTTGTGTGGAACTAGTGAATATGGTTTGTGTTACCAAGGAAGACCAAGATTGGATAGAGTTTTGGACATTTTTGGATTTGTTGATGTAGACTAGGTTGGAGATCTAGATAGGAGAAGATCTATAAGTGGGTATGTGTTTAACCTATTTGGAGGAGCAACCAGTTGGATGAACAAGAGATAGTATGTAGTGGCACTTTCAACTATAGAGGAAGAATACATGACAATCTCTCATGAAAGAAAGGAAGAAGTTTGATTGCAGAGATTGTGTTCGAGTATGGGGTTAATACAATGAGCTATAAGGATAGACTATGACAACCAGAATGCAATATTATGGCAAAGAACACTTCTTATCATTCAAATAAAAAGCACATTTATATTCAATATCACTTTGTGAGGGATGAGGTTGAGGAAAAAAAGAGGTTACTAGTAAAGGTGGACACTTTGAAGAATGTTGCAGATGCATCAACGAAGTCTGTGAGCACTGAGAAGTTTTCTTGTTGTAGAGAAAAAATGGGCATTGTAGGGATGGACCAATGACAAATCTCTCATGTGACCCCTTGTGAGGAAATGAAAACAACAAGTGGGAGAATGTTGGGTGCATGTTATATTCTTTCCACGACTAGTCGCATGCGCGGGGGGGGCGTTAGGCCCCCCCTGTTCATTGCCCAGGTGTAGCAAAGGGGTCATAGGGAGGTTTACAAGGGGGTGGTAGCCCCCTAAATAGGGTCTCGGGAAACACCACAAATTCTTTTTTTTGGACCCTATAATAGGTGGGTGGACCTACCTATGGTTTTGTGCATGGGTTTTGCACATGCTTTTGGGCATGATGGTTTTCGGCCCATTATATTTTGTAGATACAGTCAAGGGAACTACAATTATTTTCTAATTTAGGATTAGTGGACTGTGGTTTATGAATTCTTCGGCATGTATATATATCTATTCTAACATTGGAAGGAAAATAAAAATGAAAAATCAATCCGGTAGTCCCAGTTTTGGGATCCAGGGGAAAATATCTGTGTATTTGTTTTATGTTCTCACCATTGTATATTTTTTGTTTTAAGAATTTGTATACAGGTAATTGTTGTATAGGGTTAAAACCTACAGCCCCTGTTAGTAGAGTTCCAATATATCTCTCTATCTCATATCTACCAAATCCAAAATTGTGAAGCTAATTACCTCTCAAAGGAGGGTTGCTGCTGAGAGCCTGATTGTATTATTTTCCAACAACTTGAGAATGAATTTCTGAAGGGGAATGGCCATATTCCTATTTAAGGATTTGAGTACTTTGTTTCTAGGTTTCTATTTACCATGTTCTGGAAATGATCATAGTCTTATGTTCCTTTGATTCGTAGGGTTTGCTATCATGTAATGTTTTTTGACTTGGCTCATAGTAGATACGTTTTCTTCAGCTTGCCTTGAAATTTTGAATCTACCTCATCTCTAGAGGAGTAATAGGTTAATGATTAATAAGATCTCTATCTTGCGACTATGAGAAATCTTTCTCTTCTATATGTACTTTCTTTTTAAATATAATAGGAAGTGTTTTTATTGTGTGAAAGAAACAATATGGCCTCTATTAGGATATTCTATTATGAGTTAACGAGATGGATCAATAAAGGATTAATGCTAATTTGGAAATGGCTTTGTCCAATATGTGGCCTAATGATCCATGCCATCACATAGAAGAAATGGGGATGAGTGTTCAAGAGTGACGAATGTGCATGCCATGAAATTTGGAAGAGAAGCACTATTGAACATTTTGTTTTATAGTAGTTGAGTATTGTAAAGGACAAATATATGCCCTGAACTGAGAGTATTCAAGTCAAAGTTACAACTACGAGAGAACTTAGATAAGTGAGGAAGGTCAAGTATGAGACTAGTGTTTGAACTAGAACATGGTAAGTAGCTAGAGCAGCTAGGTGGGTTGCATCAATGTTGATTCCTTCCTTTCACTCATAGCTCTCCTAAAAACACTAACTTCATCCCATGGTTATATTCTTTCTTTTCTTGATTAATTATCTTCGTAATATCAACTCTTTTTTCCAATCACTCTACTTTTCTTCTTTTCTCTTCTAGATCCACCCTTTTATTAATTTTATATTTTACCCTCCTTCTTCTCATCCTCCATCCACATGTGGGTTTATGATGCTATATAATTAGGATCCATATGCATGAATCCATTTTCCATGATCATTATCATGATCTAAACTGGAATATCAACCAACAATATTCCTTTGGGGCCAACTTCAAATTTCCTCTCCGCACTATTAAATTATTCACTACATTTAATGGTAAATTTGACCAACTATTGTTCCTTCACATGCTTGAACTATAATTTGATTGCTTTGGTATAATTTCTTTCTAGGACATTTGGCCTTGCAATCACTTCTTAGCTCTAAAACATTATTCCTTTCAGGTGCAAGACAAGATTAGTCTTTGCCTATCTCTTTATCCACTCTCAAAGTAAACAAGGAAACTTCATAAAGAAAATTTCAAGCATGTCTAGATATATGTACCTTTCTTCCATCTTTTGGTGTTCATTTGGATTATTTTTATCTCCTTCCATGAAAAATCCTCATCTTTATGAGAAAACCAATCCTGTATATCCTTTCTTGATGTCTCCATGTCATAGCCCCATTCTTTAAAGAATAACTTGAAAATTTAGGTCATGGCAATGGAACCAATTGTTAGTGCAAGGATTCAAACCCAAAGTTTGAACACCTTGTAAAAAAATACCATATAATCACTGAAATTTTCAATCTCTAGGATTTGGAGGTTGTCTCACTCAAGATTATCACAAACTTTATAGGGATAGAGTAGAGAAGTTCTTCATGTAATTACACTAGAATTGTACTTATTCCTATTCATGTTAGAGCCTATCCAAGAAAGCACTTCATAAACAAATTTTATCTAAAAACACAAGATTTAATTTATCCATAGAGATGCATCAACACCTAATTATCTCATTGGAACAAAATATTTGTAGAAAGATTCATATAAAGAACCAGATTAAATAATCCATTAATACACCACATAAAGCACTCAACATGACACAAACACACAAGATAATAATCAAACAAGGAATTTCATTAACTTCATTCATAGAATGAATCTTTGCATCACATATAATGGCCTTAGGCCTCCCACTATATGCAAAGACCTAAAAAGTACAACTTAGGTCTCTCATACTCGACGAAAGATTTATCTCCCCAAAATAACTCCCTCTCTTACAATATTTATATGATTTTATAGTGTGACACTTTTAGACCAACTCGAAGTGCCTATTGGATAGTTATAGTTGCAAATCCCACATAAGTTTCCTCAAATAGTTAATGTGGTATTTCAATATTATTTTATGTGGTGCATATGTATAATGAATATATGTAGTGTAAACCATTATCTTGTGTAGCACATCTTGCATGCAACCCATTGTTGAGAAATGGCAACAAGAAATTTTAGTTTAATTTGTCCTTGAATTAAACTATGAATTAAAATCGAACTCTATTCTCATAGAAAGTTGTAAATAATTAATTAAGTTTAATTATCTTAATTATCTTAGGAATTTTGATTTGGAAGTATTTTTGAAGTCATGTAATTGTTCTCCCTAAATTTTAGGGGTCGAGTATGAGTTTATATTGAGTTGTAATCAGATAACTCAGTTTACTGAGTTATAGTCAGTTAAACTAGTTCTAAATTTTTGTTGAACTAGTAGAGGACTAGCAGTCAATTAGTGCACTGGTGCATCCACAAGTGCTACTCCAGATAACTAAAAATTCACTCATTGGTATCTCATGCATGTCAATTCTGAGAAAGACCCAGTTGAGACTAGAGTGCAAGGACAATGTAATATCAGTTATATGATTTACTAAGTTGTAAATATCATGCATGCAATCAGAAGAGGGCCTAATTAGGATTGTGCAGTTTTGGAAGCACGAATTCCCTTTAAATATGGGTTATTCATCCTAGGAATTGTGCAAGAAAATAAGGGCTTGGAAGGCAGTGGGAATTGGCTAAGTGTTAGCTAAGAGTGGGCTTGTGAAGTAGAGAGTTGAGCATACTTGTGCGGAATTGTTCTTGTGAGAACAAGCTTTGTATCTTCACTCATATTTTTGATTAATGCAATACAGATAGGTGGGGTTTTGAGTAGTTGCTTTCCCCAGAAAAACTTACTGTATTATGTACCATTGATTTTTCTTCTTCTTGGTCATATTGTTTTCATTGATCTATTGGTTTCCACTGGCTAAAAGTAGAAGTAGATTCTTGTCCCATGTTTTAGTAAATTGCATGAGATTGTGAATCTACAAGTAAATCTATGTGGTATTAGAGCTGAAGACAATATACTAGAGTATATTTTGAAGTTTTTAGTTTTGGTTTACATGTGAAATTAGAATTTGCAATACATACTTCAGGATTGGTAGATGGCGTTCTACGGTTTGAGGCTCGAGTATGACTTGGAAGGTAGCTCATATTATATAGTTTGGAGGGAAAAAATGGAGGTTGTGCTGGAGGATAATGGCTTCAAGGAATTCGTTGATCAAGATATTCTTAAGACAACAACATCAGATGCACAAAATTTGGCCGAATGGAAGAAGTGTGTGGCAAAGGCGAGGAAAATAATACTTGAGGAAGTTCGAGACCACATTGTATTGAGTCTCCATGGAAAGGAAACTACATATAATATGTGGAAAGAATTTATGAAATGGTATCAAAAAAATAGTGGCTAAAGGAAATTGGCACTGAAGGTCAAACTGCGAAAAATCAAAATGGAGAAAAGTGAGACTATTCCAAAATACATGACCAAGTTCACTCAATGTTGTGATTAACTTTGAAGTGTTGGAATCATGATTTCTAAGGATGATATGGCGAGTCTTGCTATTCGGGAACTCCCAAAGAGTTGGCATAGCTATCAAGACTCTATCAATGGTCAAGAGAAGCTGCTAGATCGGGAACGACTGTGGTCATATTTGATGCAAGAGGAGATCAGGAGGATCACTAGGGATGACTCTTCATTAAAGATCGTTGATGAAGAGAACTACACCTTAGAGATTAAGGTGAAGAAGGGGAAAGGGAAATATTCCCATTCCAAGTTGGATTATTTCCATGGAGGTAAGAAGAAAGACATGATGAAAGTTAAGTGCTTTCATTGTCACGAGCTTGGCCATTTTGCTACAAATTGTCCACTCAAGAAGTCCAAGAAGAAGTCCTCAAGAGGAGTAGTAGGTGAGGTTTTGGAATCTCAATTTGAATTGGAATTTTCCCTCATTGCATGCATGGTGTCATCAATGATGGGAAGTGTATGGTACTCAGACAGTGGAGCTTTATTCCACATGACTAGGGAAAAGGACTTATTCAGTGACCTGGAGGAGAAATATCTCCAGATGCATATCATGATGGGTGGTGATAGGAGGTATAGTGCTACTAGATTGGGCCAATTAATTTTCAGAGGGAGCATGGTGCTCCACTCACCTTGAAGAATGTTACGTATGTGCCCAGACTGAAGAAGAAAGTGGTATCCATTGCCATGCTTGAGGATAAAGGCTATAATGTGATCTTCTCGGAAGGAAAGTCATTCCTTCGACACATAGCCATGGGTCAGGTAAAGAAGATATGGATTCAGGTGCAGAATATTTATAAGATGGAGGTATAGGATTATGTTGCTTTGAGCACGAAAGAATAGATGAGCAAAGACGTTAGTGAGTTGTGGCACAGGTGATTGGGTCACTTGCATCATGGAGCTTTGAATATCATGTAGCATATCTCCACCGGTTTTCCTAAAGGTACACTAGAGCAAGTTGATACATGCAAGGGGTGTACTTTGGGTAAATACACCGAGTCTTCCTTTCACGAAAGAGACAATCGACCAGAGGCTATTCTAGAGCGATTCCATTTAGATGTGTGTAGACCATTCTCGACAACATACATGACCAAGCATAGGTATTATGTTATATTTGTTGATGACTTTTCTAAAAAATGTTGGATAATTTTCATGCAGAAAAAGGATCGAACCTTCACAAAGTTTTGTGAGTTTAAAGCATTGGTGGAGAAAGAGTCAAGAAAGAAGGTTAAATCTCTATGAAGTGATAACAGTGGTGAGTATTTCTTAAACAACTTTAAGAACTTCTATGCAACGAAAGGGATTAAACGAGAGTTGACAACACCCTATAACCCTCAGCAAAATGGGGTGGCCAAGAGGAAGAACAGAAGCATAGTAGGGGCAGTGAGGGAAATGTTGCATGATTAGGGTCTCCCGTTACACTTATGGTCCAAGGCATGCAACAAAATGATTTATGTTGATAATTGTAGCCCACATCAGATACTTGGGATGAAGACATCAGAGGAGGCTTATTTCGCTAAGAGGCTAGATATTGGTCGCTTCAAGATTTTCGGGTCATCGGTATATTGCCATGTGAACAAGGATGCACAGAAGAGGCTTGAACCGATAGCATAGTTGAGGATATTTGTGGGGTACACTGATACACCTCAAAACTATCAGGTGTACTTTCTGACCATCAGGATGACAATGGTTCGCAGGGATGCCAGATTTGATAAGGAGAAGGACATGCAAGTTTCCCTTGAGAGGGAACTTCAACTACATGTGGTTGAGGACCTTTTAGCTCCTAAGGTTAAGGAGACTTAGATTGATGTGGAGAACCTACATGTATAAGATCTGGGAGTGGAGATATCCACTCAAGCAGAGTCTTCCAGAGATGGGAGAAAGCACACCAGAGAGGCAGATAAATTGTTGTCGTATGCTAGAGTGAATGTGGGAGCTCTCACATCACAACACAAACAGAGGAGGTCACCTGACAGGTACACTAGATAAATGGCTCTTATGAGTGGATGTGTTGTCACAGAGTCATATTCCTTTGAGGAAGCAGTGCAACATCCAATTTGGGTTGATGCCATAGTGGAGGAGTATGATTCCGTAATTCATAGTAGTATTTGGGATGTGGTCCCGAGATTGGAGGATAAGTCTGTGGTGTGCTCCCATTGGCTTTACAATGTAAAACAAGCTGCAGTTGGTAGTGTGGAGAAGCATAAGGCTTGATTTGTCACCTGTGGCTTTTCATAGGTAGAGGGGATTGACTATGATGAGACCTTTGCTTATGTTGCAAGGTACTTGTCGATCAGATCTATATTGGCACTATTAGCATAGATGGGATGGAAGATACATCATATCGATGTAAAGAAAACCTTCCTTAATGGCATAATTGAGGAAGAGGTGTACATAAAACAGCTTGAAGGTTTTGAAACCTTCAACAGTGAGTCGCATGTGTGATGACTCAAGAGAGTGTCGTGTGGGACGAAGAAAGCACCTCATGCGTGGTACACTAAGATATATAGCTACTTCACTGGGTTTGTCTTCACGAAGAGTGAAGAAAATGCAAACCTATACCACATAGTGGTGGAAGGTAAAATGTTGATCATTGTACTTTATGTCGATGATCTCATATTGACAGGTGATGATTAGCTAATCAAATATTGCAAGGAGGACCTTGCAAGAGAGTTTGAGATGAAGGACTTCGGGCTCATGCATTACTTTATGGCATGGAAGTATGGTAGGGTGATGGGGGGGTGTTTGTGTCTCAAGGTGAGTATGCCACCAAGATTATCAAGAGGTTCTGCATGGAGAGATGCAAGACTATGAAGACTCCTCTAGCTAGTAACTAGAGGAAGGATGGTGCTACTTTGAGAGAGGTAGTGGAAGGTATTGTTTATAGGCATATTGTAGTTTCACTCATGTAGTTAGTGAACAAATGACCAGATTTATGTTATGCAGTTAACCAACTTAGTCAAGTGATGGTTAGGCCTACCAAGTTGTATTGGAAGGGGACAAATCATGTATTGAGATACCTCAGGGGCACTACACAGTACAAATTATGGTAAAGATGGACAAAGGGAGTGAAGCTTCAAGGTTTCACAGATGCAGATTGTGTGGGGAGTCCAATCGACCAGAAAGGCACATGAGGAGGGATTTTTAGTATTGGGTCAACGACAGTTTCTTGGTACAGAAGGAAAAAAATATCGGTTGCACTTAGTTCGGTAGAGGTAGAGTACATGGCTACAAGTTAGGAAACATGTGAGGCCATCTGGATGAGGAAGATCCTGGTTGGTCTATTTAATTAGCAGATGGATCCGATAGTTATTTACTACGATAATCATAGTTGTATCGAACTCTCTAAAAATCCAATTTTTCATGATAGGTCCAAGCACATTGATATCCGATATCATCATCTCAGGGATTGTGTATTCAAGCGGATCATGTTGTTAGAGTACATTCCCATGGAGGAGCAAGATGCTGAAATTTTGACAAAGGCATTGTCAAGATGTAAATTTCAATTTCACAGAGACAGGATTGGGGTAGTAGACAATCCCTTCTTGTTGAGAGGGAGTGTTGAGAAATAGAAACAAGAAATTCTAGTTTAATTTCTCCTTGAATTAAATTGTGAATTAAATTCGAATTAAATTCTCATAACAATTTGTAAATAGTTATTTAAGTTTAATTGACTTAATTAGCTTAGGAATTTCGAGTTGGAATTATTTTGGAAGTCATGTAAGTGTTGTCTCTAAATTTTAGGGGTCCAGTATGCATTTAGATTGAGTTGTAATTAGATAACTCAGTTTATTGAGTTATAGTTAGTTAAACTAGTTCTAACTGTTTGTTGAACTAGTAGAGGACTAGGAGTCAGTTAGTGCACTGGTGCATCCACAAGTGCTACTCCAGATAACTTAAGATTCACTCATCGGAAACTCATGCATGTCAATTTTGAGAAAGACCCAATTGAAACTAGAGTGTATGGACAATGTACTGTCAGTTGTATGATTTACTAAGTTGTACATATCATGCATGTAATGAGGAAGAGGATCTAATTAGGATTGTGTAGTTTTAGAAGCATGAATTCCCTTTAAATAAATGCTACTCATCCTAGGAATTGTGCAAAGAAATAGGGGCTTGGCATGTAGTGGAAATTTGTTAAGTGTTGGCTAAAAGCGGGCTTGTGAGGTAGAGATTTGAGCATACTTGTGCAAAATTATTCTTGCGAGAACAAGCTATGTATCTTCACTCATAGTTCTAATTAATGCAATACAGATAAGCGGGTTTTGAGCAATGGCTTTCCCCAGGAAAGATTATTTTTTTATGTGTCATTGATTTGTCTTCTTCCTGTTCATATTTTTTTCATTGATCTATTGGCTTCCGGTGGTTGAAACTAGAAGTAGATTCTTGTCCTGTGCTTTAGTAAATTGCATGAGCTTGTGAATCTATAGGAAAATCTACTCTCAGTTCTTATATGCACAACACTCATACATTTCTTCAAAGGAAGCCCTGCCTTGGCACCAACATAAAGAAGATGGATCTACTTTGGTTCTTCACATATGTCATATGTCAACTCTATGTTAAGCACTAATGGAATTGTACCTCTCCCACATATAAAGCACATATTTGTGAAATAAGAAATTTTTTCTTTAAGTGTGTGTGTTTCTATATATATTTACATAAAGTTGAAATATAAATATTTACATCTTGGCTCAAGATGTGAGGGGGATGTATTTTTGCTATTGAGTCTGAGTTTGACTGTGAGCTTGCATAGAAGGAAATCTTGTTGCGGGAACATGGAAAGCACTTTTAGATTAGAAATGGAGCAATTTAATGGCACAAAATTTTAGCAATAGAAGCTTAAGATGGAGAATCTTATCATAATTCAAGATTTATGGGTTTCAATATATACAACCAAAATTGCTAATTATGGAGAATCCTATCATAAATAAATATGAGTTTCAGTATGTACAACTAAACTTGTTAGTTATGCTTATAAATAAATATGAGTTTCAGTATGTACAACTAAACTTGTTAGTTATGCTTATAGGCATATCTATATTGGAAATGTAGTTTAAAAATACAAATTCTTTTAATTAAAAAAAATTATGGATGACAAAGATTTAATAACATCCCAATATTCTTCATCATTTCCAAAAATAGAGGGAAACTCTAAAGCTAATTTTAATAATTATTTTCGTTATTCTTTTATTTTTTCCCTATAATTTTAAATTTTTTTAATTATGGAAAGTGTCCAACTAGTTTTACGTAGACATTTGTGATATTCCAAAGTTAAAAATGTTTTCCACATAGCATTTTTGTATCATTCCCATGTATTTTGTAATTTAGAAAGTATTATGACCAAAGCTTGGATCAATCGATGGTGGTGAGGATAAATCGGCATGTGGTGGTCCCCATAAACATTATTATTTGAATAGAAGGTGGCTGGATATGCTTGAAGATAAATGTAGTATGAGCGACTAGGATCTGATGATTAGGCTCCAATCTGCTTGAAGATAAATGTAGTTTGAGCAACTAGGAGCTCATGATGAGGCTCAATCTATTTTTCAGAAAAATGTAGTTTGAGCGACTAGGAGCTCATGATGAGGCTCAATCTATTTTTCAAACCATAAGGGCTTCAGATTTCTCATTAAATCTCAATTTTTGGTTTTAGTTGAGAAATATGTTTTTAGACCATTTGTTAGGAAAATGTAATTTAAATCATTTCACACTAATTTTTATTTTCCATTTATTTAAAAATATATTTTTTTATTATCTATTTATAATTAACTAAATTTAACAATTTTTTTGAATTAATATTTCATATTTACATAAAAGAAAATACACATCTCCTCTGTGTGATTTAACATGTACCAATTCAAAATTAAACATTATCCCGGCCTAAATTGTAAAAAAAAAAAAAATTGCTTTTTTCAACTTAATAAGATACTTTTCAATCATATATACATGTATGCTACCAACGTAGGAAGCATTAAAAATATCTCATTAATGGCCTGACTTATCCATCCACTAATGCATAAGTAATATATACCACCAATTAAATTTTATACTTGTTTAAATCAAAGTAATGACATATAATACCTATTCATTAATGAACATATAACTCAAGAAATATTGATAAGGAGTAATTCATTATACCACCACATTACGTCTCTCATACAATAGTTTCAATACATTTTTTTGGAAAATTCTCATAGTAATATAGATGCTTTTCTACAGCATTTTTACATGGAGATGTTTATAATGCGATTTTTTTGGAGTTTCTGGTGTTGGAATCGGGTGAAAAGAATTGAGGTGAAATCTTGATTTGTGTTATTTAAACTAGTTTTTTGATTGTATATTTAGATTTAGTACTATGGAAAACTCTAAAGCACTTTTATTATGCAAGGTTTACCCATTAACTTCAATGAATTTCTGTCAGATTTTAGAAAAATTAAATCTAAAAAATCCACTTTAAAAACTTGAAAAAAAAAAAAAAAACGCATTAAACACAATTCATTGCATTTGACTTGCTTTACGGTGATTGCTATTTATTATTAGTGTCGTTCCACTTACTGCGCTGCTCCTGCTCCTATCATCATAAAACACTCACGCTTATAGACACCATCCTATTTTAGTGCTCTGCGTTTAGTATACGTGTAATCACTTTGTGGACATATTTACGGCTACGACTGCATCGTCTGCTGCAATCTTCCACTATATAACATCAGCAAATTCGCAAGCCCCTGGACTCTCGTCTTTCGATGGGAGCGCAACTCTTTTGATTTCTATTCAATGGAGTGGGCAGAGGAGGGAGTGAGTTGTTTTGAGTGTGAATTTTTTAATTTTAAAGGGTGGAATTTACTTAAAATTTTAATTTGTGTTATTTAAATTAGTTTTTTGATTTTGTATATAGATTCAGAATCTGAAAATTTTGTTAGAGGTTTTGATTGTGCAAGAGTTACCCATCAAACTTATTATTTCAATAATTTTTCATAAAAATTAAAATTATATATATATATATATATATATATATATATAAATCAATTTTTTTTTCCAAAAATTCTCAATAAAAATAACTACTGAATTTTTAAAAAACATAGTAATCTGCATATTTAAATATTATATTTATATATATGTATGTGGAGGAAGAGCTGTCGTTTGTGTTGACAAAATATTTGAGGCGCGAATATCAAATGAGAGACACGAAAAAGAGAGCACAAGTCTCGCAAACAGATAACGAACAATTTTATTTTCTAGGAAACAGGTAACAAACAATTTTATTTTTGGATGAATGTTAATGTGAACGCTTTACAATTCGGAGATAGTAACTAGCATTTGCACCAAATGTTGCAAAGAAAACGCCGTAAGGTATAAATTCAAAAAGAATAGCGAGATATAGAAAAGATCATTAAATATAAAAATTAGTAAACAAAATATAATAAATTGTTGGGGCAATTCTGTTGTTTTTGTAAGCCATAATCACTCTCTTCAGGTAAGGTACGAAATCTCTTTTATCAGGAGAAGGACACTGAAAATTTTGAAGAGACATCTATAAAATTTCCTAATGTACTTGCGTCAAGCCACACACCGAATTATATAATACAAATACTCTTTCTAGTTAAAAAAATAAGCGCGTCAATGTGTGCTCCTGTAGACTTTTGTAACAACCTTGAACAATTTTAATTGAAGAAGACATTCTAAAGGATGAAATGCAACTTTACAAGGAGTAAGTTGAGGGTAAAACAATAGCATGCCCTTATGACCTATGGCATCAAATTTGCAAAGGAAGAGATGGGTCTTGTAAAAGGCATGGATACCCTTTCGAGATGTTTGGAGAAGGAAAATGATGGGAATGTAAACAATGACCTGAAATCTAGTTGGAAAAAACCTCCAAGGCCTCCAAGAAGAGCCATGGATGCTTCTAGGGAAAGGTATATGAATAGTGTATTTCTGCTACATCTTTGCGAAGAAAAGAAAGGCTAGAAAGAATCAAATCAGCAAGAAACCGCAACTTTGCAAAGCCTTCTTCAGAAAAAACAAGCTTTTGGGCCATGTAGTTACTCTTTCCTTCGTTGTTATTAGGATAACTCAAGGTAGTCACTGTTCTTTTGCTTCACAATTGTCTCCTTTTTAGTTAAAGATAAATACCTTTATTTCTTAGAGGATCACAACTCTATATTGTTCTTAACCTAAAGGAAAAGAAACTCTAGCCCACAGGAAGTGTATCCATTAGATTGATGTCATTACAATGATCATAGAGTTTTGCATGTTGGTTTTGTTTCATCATCTTATTCTAAATGTAAAATGTGATTCTCCATTTTCCTTTTTCCACTCTGGTAATTTGATTTTAAGGTTTTCTACTGGCAAACATCAGGGACCAAACATAACTCCATGCTTATTATGCACCCATCATCTTACTGTGCCTTTGGAATAATTGTTGTAGTTTCCACAGAAAGTTTCTGATTTCACTCTCTGTTAGGCATATTCACCAAAGCTTATTCTCTAGTCAACAGTGTGATAACTTGAAATAGGATTTTGCAATCCTACCGAAATCTTTAGGTAAATTTTGCTATAAGGATTGAAATTTTGCAAGACCTATTTTTACTTCTGTTATGTCAGCTTGATGAATTTGATCAGTGGGAGAAGCTTATGTTTGCTTCTCGGGTTGCTTCTCAAGCATGTTTTCACAAGGCACCGGTACCCTACAAAATTTATCACCAAAATCAGGACAAGCAAGTCAATTGTCTATGCACAATTTCACAAGTTGTGTCTCAAATAATGAATCAACACCGGCCAGTGTAAGCCTCTCCTACCCGCTATTGCTTTAATTCCTCATATTATTAAGCAGCTATTGGTTGTAAGACTACTAATGTCGATGTTTTAGTTTCACCTCATGCTTTATTGGGTACTGATGATGCTTTTCCTAGCTTTGATAACCACACTATCGGAATTGGGTCCTGACTGCTGAGAAAAATGGGATATACAGGAGGACTTGGGAAAAATGGACAGGGTATTGTTGTTCCTATTTCCCCTACGATGCAAACATATAAAGCAGGTTTTGGATATGATGCTGCTTCTACCTCCTTGCCTACACCTGGCCTTGCTGAGCACAAGAAAGTTTTGTTTGTTGGTGGTGGTATTTAGACTGAAGAGCAACCTATTATTGATTATTACTGATTGTGATTCACAAATTGATGAGATGGTTGTTCCTAATAGGCAAGAACTTGATAATGTTGTTGTAGCTTATATTGTCACTCATGTTATGACTAAGTTGTTGTCAGAGCAGCCTACTGCTCACTATGTTGAAATAATTGATGAGGTGGTTATTTCAACTCTTGTTGGAAGTGTTGTTTGTCATTTAGAGCTTGAGCCTGAACCCTCTATTCCTAAAAAATAGAAATATGAGCCATATCATCACCCTCATAAGACTAGGAGAAGTTTTCCTAGGAATCAGAATTATTAGAATAGTGGAAGGAAATGAAAGCTTCAAACTTGGAGCTTTCCCAACAAGGTATGGTGGGCGTGGGTCGCCGAAAATAAGCTGCCCTGGTTGAAGTGTTTTCCAGCATCATTCATAAGGAAACTACATGATTTGATTTTGATTTGAGTTGTTTTGAATGGGGTTTTTTGCTTTATCGGGATCCAAAACAAATCAATTCCACAACATACCATGTTACCGCTAGCGGCTATGCACTCAACGCCTAGAAAAATATATCAATATAAATATGAGGAGGGAACAACTGATGACTCGCCCCTTACTTGAACAGATAGAATGGCATAGACATAGACTGAAAAGGCGGGGAGTAATCCCTGCTATATTCTAGCCTACCCCTTTGGACGAAACAACTGATAGAGGCCATTGATTATGCTACCAGCTCATCAGTAGATCCCCCACTTAAAAGAGTAATAGTATGGAGCCCTCTCTTCTTTTTTGAAAGGTAGGGTAGGTAAGGCTGAAAACGATGCATTTTGGTTATGTCCCACACCCATCTATTGGCGAGCTGGCAAGGCTTTTCCCACTTTTCCCTGTGTCCTGCGCATGCATGAACACATCAAGTAGATGAAAAATATATGTAACATAGTCAAAATAAAATGCTCAACATCACAATTTACCCTTTCGCAGTTATTTCTGTCAGACTTCCAACCTGGAGTTATCCCATACAGTCATGCGCACCTGTTTCATCATATTGGAAAAGTGGCCTGCATCTGATCAGTAGCATCATATCATAACACATGCATATTGATATACAACATAATCGGAATATAATCACCCCCAATGTAAATTCAAAGGCCACTAAAACCTCATTAAAACACTCTCCTCGATTGATTCTACTAAACAGCTCAGCCGACCCGAAGTACCAGCCAACAAACAATGACACCAAGTTGCAGAAAGAAGAACCCTGGCCTTGAAGCTACAGATCCCTGAAAGAAATTCTGGAGGAACCAACTTCAAGACGAACCAAGAGCAGAGGGTTCATGGGGGACAAGAGTATGAAGTCAATCTGAAGAAAAAAAAAAAAACAAACCCAATTAGGTTCTGTTCAAAATAAAAGATGGACAGATTCCCCATGAAACACAGAAATTAATCAAGATGACTTCTGAAAATTTACCTTACGCAATCTCTAAGAAGCAGAAGCCTCCTACTCTGCACCCAGCAATCTGGCTACACCAGGTTCAATTAGAGGTCAATACATAAATAGTGGAAAATGAATAGCACAACAAAAAAGAAGAACTAGGTAAACCCCAAACTGTACAGTTTTCGGGCTGCAGCAAAGAATGCCTTCCTGCACAAAAGAATGCCCCGCTCTGTAGCAAATTGTTTAGGGTAATAGGACTCTTCAGGTAAGGTACGAAATCTCTTTTATCAGGAGAAGGGCACTGAAAATTTTGAAGAGACATCTATGAAATTTCCTGATGTACTTGCGGCGAGCCAGACACCGAATTATATAATACAAATACTCTTTCCAGTTAAACAAATAAGAGTGACAATGTGTGCTCCTGTAGACTTTTGTAACAAACTTGAAAAATTTTAATTGAAGAAGACTTTCTGAAGGATGAAATGCAACTTTACAAGGAGTAAGTTGAGGGTAAAACAATAGCATGCCCTTATGACCTATGGCATCAGATTTGCGAAGGAAGAGAGAAGAAGACTTTCTGAAGGATGAAATGCAACTTTAAAAGGAGTAAGTTGAGGGTAAAACAATAGCATGCCCTTATGACCTATGGCATCAAATTTTCAAAGGAAGAGAATTAATACCAATGCATTACTATCGAGATTTCCCAAAATATTTACTGATTTTCAAAAATGAAGGATCACAAGATATGAAATTGATTAGAACACCATTAAAATGCAGAACTAAGTAAACTATGAATTCAAGAAAATTGATACGTGCTTTAATATCTCAATGCTACTGTGTGTCAAACCAAAAATACAGTGCAAGAAAGACAACGATAACACATGGCACAGAAACAAAAATTTACCCTTGAAACTAAATGCTTGAAGACCAACAACAATAGAGCTCAGGGAACCCTTGAATTGTGTATAATTATCAGATGTTGGTTTTCATCATTCAAATCATGTTGAAGTTATTGTGCTAATGAAGCTCAAAATTTCTGAGTAGGTACAAGAATGGTTTCAGCAAACCCTGTTAATTAAAGAACGTGTAATGAGAATGGCTATCTCAGGATAATTCTCACGAACAATTTGACATTTGGTTACCAACCTGCAATAGGGAAGCTAGGTCCCCACATGAGTTTTACCTATTCTTTTGGGCATTGTGTTTCATTCAAGACTCTCATCTAGTGGGAAGTTTCATGCCCCTTTGCAGAATTTGGAGATTATGTTGTTGTCAATTGATAGGAATGGCGGTTTTTCTTTAGTTTAAGAAGTTTTGGGTACCCTTTAGGCTCACTACTGTGATGCAAATGGATGGGTTAGGGACCTGCATGCAATTAAAACAAGCGTGCATTATGCCCTTGAATTTGAGTGCTACTGTTCCAAAGAATGCTAATATACCCATTCTGTATTTAGATATAGATGGGATTGTCTTAAAATTAGGAAGGGAAAATGGACATGATTTATAAAGTGATATTACAGTCACTGAAGCAGAGGCTCTGACATTCCTAACGTTGATCAAAAAGTTTTTTTGGAAAAATAAGGTATAGGTTAAGCTTAACTTTAGTAGTTAATGCATTAGAAGATGACAATGCAGGGAACAATACACTTCAATATGGGGTTGTCTAGGAGACATGCTAAGTTGGGTTTTTCATCTCATCATAATATAGTGAAGGAGTCCACTGTTATTGCAGTTACAAATATGGGTCTTGCAAAAGGCATGGATACCCTTTCTGGGTGTTCGGAGAAGGCAAATGATGGGAATGTAAACAGTAACCTGAAATCTAGTTGGAAAAGTATTCTTACAGTAAACATATTATGTTAGAAAAACTGAAGACATTCTCTCAGGAATTGGATTCTATCAAATTCATAATCAATGAACCACCTATAGCTGGTTGTTCTTTACGCTATCTGTAGTTTTGGTTAGCTCTTATAGTTTGCATCATTAATTGGTTAAAATACATGGAATCTGTTGTTTGTTTTTCTTCTTCAACTAATACATAATAATACCATTTGCCACATTAATGATGACGTGGGCAGTTTAGGTGGGGCGGTGGTGATTCCTGCAAGTCTGGCCAATCTTACACAATTCACACTTGCTCAAGAGCATCAACAGTCATTTATTATCATATGTCCCAACCATAGTACCCAACTATCGAGACCACATTTCATTGATAATCACATAAGCAACCATATGAACATCATTCATTCCATGCATTCTAATTAGTTACATAGACATGATTACAGACAACATCTCATCAAACTCAGATTTCCTTTGTAATAAAAATCAATCAGCTACAGAAAGGTGTTTTTGGTTCATCCAACTTGTGAAGTTAGTTTTGACACTTTGAATAATCCAGACAAAAGCTTGAAAAAAACTTCAATGAGTAGTTCTCTGTTTAGCAGTCAATGTGGGGATATTTATATAAAAAATAGTACAAGGATTTGTAAAAACTGTGGATAGTGGCGACAACTGATATATCCTGACACCAAGAACATGTCCTCATGTGCTTCCAAACCACCCGAAAGAAACCACTGAAATTTCTACCTCATTGGACTACTCTTTTAATTAATATAATCGACATCAGATGAGCCATTGATCTCACAACATTAATGCCAAATATATTTTTTTGGCATACATAACATGCGGGCCTACCAGGCCGAGTGAGTTATGGAACGGACAAACACGGGTAGGACTATTTTAAATCAATTCAAAACACCAAAACTCCAGAGGTCGGAGTTAGTGATGGGACAGATTTGTAATAAAAAATTCCTGGAAGTGATGGGACAGATTTGTAATAAAAAATTCCTGGAAATAAGTCAAAAAGCATGCTTAAACGCTGCAAAACGTCAGATGATTATGCTTAGCGATCGTGATGCATCAATAAGGAACAATGGCCAACCTCTAGCAATGTTGTATATGTTATACTCTATGTTTTTAATAAAAGTATTAACACATGGAAACAATCTAAGTATCCAAAATTTAATTTGATTCTCATGTCTTTCCTAATGTTCTAGATGGACCAAAATGAATTTCCATATATCTTTAGATTTTTATATTCTGCAACCAAAAAATGGGAGAGAAGTGAACCCCCAACTATGCTAGAACCTCGTCCCTATTATCCTCCTACAATCTTCGAATAACACATAAAACTAACATATCTTGCTCCTTGAAAACACAACATGGCATTTTAATTTTATAGAAAATAAAATAGGAAATCCAAATAACGGTGGAAAATACCCAAACAAACATTAAAAGGTCAATAATTTTAGCCACTTCTATATCACACAATAAAAGTCTATAGTATCTACTCCTTGAAAATGATATGGTTTAAAAAATATATTGTGCTACATAGAGTCTAGATATGTTTGGAAAAAACATATCAACAATATCAAGGTTCATAATGACCAAGTTTGAACTTGTAGAATTTCCTATGCGTGAGGAACTTTGTCACCTAGATGGGACAGGCAGAGTGTAATGTTAAACAAAAGTCCATCATAGCAATATGGCATTATAATAAAGATAGCTCTCAGTTACATAGATCGCATATAAATAGCAACCACGAGCCAAAGAGGACCCACAAGGCATGTTACCCAAAGCATCGAGAATGTTACACCACAAACAAATCTATACAAATCTCAACACTAAAAATCTGGTCATCTTCAAAACCATCTAGCCTTTCCATCTCCCAATTGACTACGGTTGTAATTGCTTGGGATTATATTTATTGAAGCATTTGACAACATTCATGGCACCCATATGATAAGAAGACATTTGCAATGCAAAGAAGGCAAATTCACTGCCTGGATCTAAAGTGAAATCAGAAGAATGTTGGTATCCTTGGCTAGTTGAAAGAACACTCATCTGAAAGAAACAACAATGCAAGATATATCATCTTTGCTAAAATGGTTTAGTGATTCATCTGTCAGTTGCTTTGCCACTACCTCTGGATCCTTGGTTTTCTTAACAAAATTAACAGCCTCTTGATTCTCCATAACCTACTTAAGATACAAACTAAAAATTACTTATCAGATCCATGGCACAAAATCCCAACAAGAAAACAGACAAGAACACAAGTGACAGAGCACTCAAGCTAATAATGTTAAATGTTATAGATCAAGAAAAGCAACCTTCCATAAACCATCAGTGGCCAAAATTAAAAATTCTATTCCAGAATTAAAATCCACATGTTTCACATCAGAATCTGATCTTAGATGCAATTTTAGATGCTTGTCTCCAAATAGCCGAGAAACTACAAGTTCCCCATCTACTCTGGGTACATCTCCTGCAAAGATAATATGTTGGCATACAATGTAATTACAAAAGGATATGATTTTATATCCTCTTTCACAAATGGCAAATAGGATATAATGGATACACTCTAATGCCTAACCGTAGGAAAAAATTATGACAAGATGAAACATGCAAAGACTAATTTATGCATTCTTTTCAATGATCGGATTTCCCTTGTTCCATGGCACGTCCATCAGTGGAAAAGTTGCAAAATTCATGTAACTCCACAATGGTAAAAATCTGAAGAGGAAAAAAAAAAATATGTTCAACAATAACAACAAAAAAAGCAAAAAAAGCAAGAAAATGACAAGAATTTTTATTTTTTTGAATTACTTCTCAATCAGCGATGTTTGGTGAAACTGATTAATTCTATCCTGTTGTATATTGTATGTGATATTGAACAGGATCCATGTAACTCAAAACTGATTATTACAGGCAACTGCCAGAGACTAACCAATACAACAACCCCATGTCAAACCAGAATCCAATTACTCTATCCTACTTTATGAAATTTCCATATGAACCCTTAAGTAAATGTTTGATTGTCTTTTCTTCATAATGGAAACAAACTTGGCACGTTTGAGACGAAACCACCCCTATTCTCTATACTTCCACATTCAGTGCTGGTGCTTGGCTCATGATCAACTAAGAGCTGGATCGCCCTCCCCTTTTGGCACAAAACTACTCTAGAGTCACCAACGTTTGCAACAATTAGATTTTTCCCATCAATCAAGATGGATGTGACAGAATTTGAACCACCTAGACCGAGCTTTGGAGTCTGCTCAAGAATGGCCTTGTCTGTCTTCTCATAAGCTTTAACCATGCCTTAAAAGGATCAGACCAAAATTCATCCTGAAATAGAAAAGAAAGAGAAACAATGTATACATATATTCAAAATCTGTCGAAGCAAACATGTATATGACAGAATTCCACGTACTAGCTTGGGGTTATTAATTTCATGCCATGGGTTCAATTGAATAAAATTACTTTTGTCTAGCAACCATCAATACCCATGGCCCAGCAAGATATGGAGCCTGAACATTGCCCAGAAAGACACTAAAAAGTTTCCGAAATACAAGTCTTGTATTCCATAGTCTACAAAATCACCTCACCTAAGATATTTTGAAACAAGTTCTTCTACAGGTATGAGGCCACATTGTCACCTAAGTGACCATCAAAGGTGGCATACAACCCAAACTCAAGGTCTCTAAATTTTTGGAATTCAATAACATGATAATCCTCCATAGGATGAGTTGACTTGCCCTTCACTAGACTGAATCCATGAACTTGGGGTTTTTAATTTCATTCCATATGTTCAATAGAATAAAATTACTTTTTTCTAGCAACCATCAAAACCCATGGCCTAGCAAGAGATGGAACCTAAACATTGTTAGAAAGACACTAAAAAGTTGTCGAAATACAACAATTTTGTATTCCATAGTCTACAGAAATCACCTCACATAAGATATTTTGAAACAAGTTCTTCTGCTGGTATGAGGCCACATTGTCACCTAAGTGACTATCAAAGATGGCATACAACCCCAACTCAAGGTCTCTAATTTTCCAGAATTCTGCAACATGATAATCCTCCATAGGATGAGTTGACTTTCCCTTCAATAGACTGAATCTATGAACAATTTTGTTGGAACTAAGTTGGCTTTTTCCTTTTCCGATACTAAAAGTAGAATCCACACATATCAAATCATACACACACAAACATAGTCCATAGTTTAAACCAAAAATAAAGGAATATGCAACAACAATCCAGAGAACATGAAACTGTTGATCTCCTACAAGTCCCTGCTCTCAAGCTACAGTTGAACATTTAAAAAATAAGCATAGAGATACAAAGGAGTAGTTAGTCCTAGTTATGTGGGTTGTATATATAAGTCTAAAAGATTAATTATAATTTATTGTTTCCAATCTCTCCAATTCTCAAGCACTGCATAATTAAATAAGGTTGGCCTTGATCCTGTGCCACACCAAATAAGGTCATCCCAAGA
>APFE031189220.1:4034-36322 GCA_000404065.3 Pinus taeda
CATGACTAATCTCTGCAACTAAAACAAGCACACTAAAAGATTGCATAAGCAGCAAACTAGTGTTTTTGTGAGGCAGCATTGTTTCCTCAATTCCAGCCCCAAATCCAATAAGGCCGAGGTGAAACCAGGAGTGTAGTTGTATCTTTTTCTTGGAGATCTTGTTCTTATTATTCTACCAAAACATCTAAACCAAAACCATTCATAAACAGTGATCTATCCCAGCATCATAACAAAATCTACTTAGCAGCAAGGTGTTCAAATGCATAAAAGAGAAAAACAGTGATACGTAAAGAAACACAATGATACAGAAAGGAGGTCCTAGGCTCTCAAGTTGGGCCCAAACCTGAGAGCTTTGGCTCCTATAAAAAAACTCAGACTTGTTAGGAAACCAAACTGCTTCTCATTATTCAAAAAGAGTCATAACAGTTTTGCCAAAAATGGCTACAAAAGAATGAAATAGAGCTGCTGCAGCACTGGAGTACAAAGTACACAATAGGTTCAAAAGTATTTTTACGAAGGCTGAAGCCTCAACATTTATAGATAACGAGGGACCTAGCTGGCCTCCTCAATCTGTGGAACTCGGCTGTCAAACTGTGAGTCAAACAGCCCCTTTCTAAATGTTGATTGGCTGCCTTCTAGATTCGGCTTGGTGGTCTTTGGAGCTCGGAGCTGAAGGTGAGAATCCCGAGGAAGGGTCATTGAATGTCGTAGACATCCCTCCTTCAAGTCCTAATTTCAGGATTGGCTACCTTATAGCTCATGATTGCTTTGACTTTGCTCCAATACGTCAAAAAACCTGAAATAGACACATGTTAACCACCTAGGAAAATTAACTTCCCTTATTCGTACCAAAGACACAAACATACTAGAAATAATGCATAAAGTATAGAAAATGATGGATTTGAACAAGGGCTGAACAATGAAAATGAGCCCAAATGAGCCCAAATTGTTACCAATTTTGGGGCTCATCATTAACCTTGGAAATTGAATGAGCGTGAGGTGAACTATGTGACTCGTGACTTAGATTTGGCAGTCATCATTCATGCACTAAAGATGTGGAGGCATTACCTCCTTGGCAATAATTTTACTCTTACGACAGATCACAATGGACTCAAGTATCTATTTGAGAAACCCAATTTGAATGCAAGACAAGCTAGGTGGTTATCCACACTCAATGAGTTTTATTTTCAAATCAATTATATCAAGGGAAAAGAAAACAGAGTTGCTAATGCACTCATCTGAAGAATTTAGTTAAACCAATTAGCATTCGTAAGTTCCTACAGGATAGACCTGGGGGAAAGGATCAAAAGTGCAGGACAACAAGATGAAAAGTATCAGCAGATGAAATATAAGTTGCTACAAGGAATTGAGGATAAGGAGTATCATCTCACTGATGATGGCCTAATTATATTTAAGAGTAGAATTTGTGCGCTAAGTGATGAGAAGTTAAAAACGCTTATCATCAAGGAGTTTCATGTCAAACCTTATTCAGGCCATCTGGGATACCAAAAGACACTTTCAGCTATTAAGAGATTTTAACCAAGTGCTTAGAGTGTCCACAAGTAAAGGTTGAATGTAAACATCGAGCCAGATTATTGCACCCTGTTCCTATTCTGGAATAGAAATGGGAAGTGATTTCTATGGATTTCATCTCAGGTTTACCACGGACTTCCACGCAACATGATGCAATCATGGTAATTGTTGACAGGTTGAGCAAGGTAGCTCATTTTGGGGCGGTAAAAACCACTAACTCAGTTATTGAGGTGGCACAAATATTCATAAAAGAGATTGTGAGGCAGGCTCCATGATATTCCCAAGAAAATTGTTTCAAATATAGATTCCAAGTTCACTTCCAAGTTTTCGAAGGAGTTGTTTGTCGGTTTAGGGAAAAATTTAGCATTTAGCACGGCATATCATCCATGATAGATTGACAAACTAAGAGGACTAATAGGATCCTTGAAGACATGTTGAGGATGTATGTAATGAATCATACCAAGAAGTGGGAGGAATACCTTCTATTGGTGGAGTTTGCTTACAAAAATGAGTATCAGGAGTCCATCAATATGAGTCCATTCAAGGCTTTGTATGGAAGGAGTTGCAATATTTCTATCATTTGGAGTGATTCGGTGAACAGGGTTCTTATTGGGCATGATATGCTCAAGCAAATGGAGTAGAATATTCCATTCATTAGATATAATTTAAAGGTGGTACAGGATAGGAAAAATATTTATGTTGATCAGCATAGGGTGCATAAGGAGTTTCAAGTTGGGGAACATGTATATTTAAGGATCAAACTGAATAAGAGTTCCTTGAGAATTTGGAATTGTGCCAATTTGGCACCATGATATAATGGGCCTCTTAAGATCCTTGAGAGGATTGGGTCGATGGCCTATAGGTTAGTTGTACCTCCTATAACTAGAGTTCATCATGTTTTTCATGTTTCTTTGCTTAAAATGCATGTGAAGGATTCTAATCATGTAATTGATTGGTCTGTGCTACAGGTGGAACCAAAGGGGGAGTACCATCCAAAACCAATATGAATTCTAGATCGGAGGAGTCTAATGCTCCATAATCGATTCATAGAGCAAGTCAATGTGTAGTGGAAGCAATTTGGTCCTCAAGAGGCCACTTGAGAAATGGTTGATGCCATGGAGACAACTTATCCTTTTGTTTTTTGCAAGTTAAGGCATTTGTTCATACATTTATGCAAAATATTGTATGAGCTACAAGTATGAAGCTCCACATACAGTGTGTGATTTTCATTTTGTAATTACGTTTGAGAAATATTTTTGTCATTGTATATAAGGACAGAGTTTACTGGGGACAGTGTTCCCTTAATGGGGATGGGTTTGTAACATCCCAACCCGCTAATGGCTGGATTTTTCCATGTAAATACATGATTGTAAGTACATTTCAAGTTAAAAAGGGTTAATTAACACACATTCCAAAGGGGACTAAGGGAGGTCAATTTCTTGGGGAATTCGGCTTACTTGATGAAGGAAGAAAACTAGACAATTTGGAAAATAATTTAAGGTTGGTGGTTGAGATTTAAATTCTCTATATTGGTGTGTTGCAGAGATGGTGGTTGTAAATTTATGAAATGAAGGAAAGAGACAAATCTCATGCTGGCTTGGGAAAATACAATAAGGCAACCAGGACACAAGGCACAAAGGGGATAAAAAGATAGAAAAACCTCAGTTTTTCTTAAGGAGGTGTTGTAGAGACTACAACCACCCTCCAAAAAGGGATAAAAAGATAGAAAAACCTCAGTTTTTCTTAAGGAGGTGTTGTAGCGACTACGACCACCCTCCAAAATTTTGTCCAGCACCCAATTTCGGAGCCTCCCTTGAGAGTTTCACTTGATTACTACACACACTCGGGTTCACTCATTGAGATTATGTGAGTCCTTGAATCCACCTTTCATGTTCATTTCGTTCAAGTTTCTACATGTTGGTGTCTAATTCATGCTTGCGACCATGTTCTATTTATTCTCGAAGTCTTCGCTTCATATGTGCTTGTTGTGTTCGCTAGGAAAGCATTTGTCGCACTCACACACAGAGTCGCATTCATTGTCGCGCAAGCGTCGTCTCGATCAATGAACGGTCAATCGCGAGTGTCGCGCTTGTCACTTACACCGTCGGTTAGTCATGTTGAACATGTGTGTCTAGATGGTTTGAGTCATTTCGTCATTGAGTCATGAGAGTGTGTGTTTTCATGATCACCTTTGCATCTTTCGATCGCTCAAACACTTAGTCATTTTTTCTAAATTTTGACGACTAGAATTTTCTCTGACAGTTGGACCATCACCTCACCATCGACTCAATCGACTGTCAACCAGAACAGTGCAAAAGCATCAAGTATTTCAGGCTTCATTTCCCGCAAGAAATTCAATCCACTTTCATACTGACCACCCGGACAGTCGGACCCCGCAGTCACCACGAGACTGACTCCCCTAAAAAATTGTGCAGAGACCACTAACCTTACTCACTCAGCTGACTGAGGAAATTGCACAGACAGACAAGACAGACACCAAGTGCTCATCCTTGTCTCCCTCAAAAAACTGCACAGTTTTCTCAGTTAGTCATCCCAGCAGTCGCTGCTCATCCAAGAAATTGCGCAGTTTTCATGAGAAGACCTTCTGCTGCCTAGCAGTCCGCTTAGCTCAAAAATTACATAGAGATGATTAGTAGGCTGACCTCCCAACCTCAGTGTGGTTTCCTCTGCTAGCAGCTTCTAGCATCATACTTCCAGTTCCCTCCAGGAATTGCATAGTTTCTGCTGCCAGTGACCCAGCAGTCAACTACCAATTCCCTCTGGGAATTGCACAGTTTTGGCTTTCAGTGACCCCGACAGCCAACTACCAATTCCCTCTGGGAATTGCACAGTTTTGGCAGCGAGGCTCCCAGGAAATTCCTCCCAAAAACTACGCAATCTCTACCTGTTGACCCTCCTTGCAGCCTAGCCTATGCCTCCAGAAAATTGCACAAATTTGGCCTTCCATTCCTTGTTATCTGCTCATTCTAAAAACTGCATAGATCCTACCTACCTTGCCTTCCTACAGCCCAGACTGTCCCTCCCAAAATTTGTACAATTTTTACTTCCAGGCGAGCTATACCTCGCAGATAGTCATTGTCAACTTGGATGCCCATCTTCATCACTCAGTTATTCTTGCGCATTTGTCATCAGCAGTGTTTGAAGCCATCATCCCGCTTCACAACCTTGTTGCCTCTCCCAGTCACCTACATCTGAAATGATCATGTGTCATGGTAGACTAAGAGGTTTTGGATTTGATGTCGTCTCGTCATGAGTGACTGCAGGTATAGGTACACCAAAAAATATGTCAAGATGAAAAATGGGATGAATGAAGGGAGAACATGCAGAAAGACAGGTTCAACAACGGATGAATGAACGATGCATGCGAAGAGATGTGCTCGCGAATGAATGATCATGCAAAGATATGTTCATGGATGGACGAACGAGCAAACATGCAAGATGTGCTCACGAACGGACGAACATGCACCTTTCACGAACAGATGAACCTATCAAGCCTTCCAACATGCAAGCAAGGAGAAACATGCCTAAGCATCATCAAGCGAACCAAAGACCATCGAAGACTTCGCGCACTTTTCCATGCGGAGGTGAAGATGTGATACATCATGAAGGCATTCATCACCCAGCAGCATTGTAGCTCGACATGCACTCTAGCAGCAGCATGAATGTACCAGCACTGTCATGTCGAGTCATGCCATGAGTCATGTCGCCCACATCTCCACTATGGGCTATGTTTTCAATCAATGTAATGTAACGTGGAAGGCCAAGAGACCCACTTTTTGTACAAAGATTCATATAAAGTCGAAAAGTCATGGAAGTCAAATAGTCATGAGGGTAGTCCAACAGCCACAAGGGTCAATTTTCACCGTTGGCTATAAATACCCCCGCATTTGTACATGCAAAGGAATTTTCACCTCAACTCCTCCCACATAGGCAAGAGAGTCTGTAATATTTCCTTTGAGGAGTAATTAGTGGCTCCAATGCCTCTCACATAGGGTTAGTGATGTATTGTGTAACGATGTGTATTGGAACTTTCGCTTAATTCAGAAGCCTGCTACCAAGCTAGCACGTTTTCACACATGTATTTTAACTATTTTAAGACTAATCTTTAACACTTTTGATGCATGTTTCCTTAACCTATGTTCTACATTTGAACTATTTCACTTGTTGTAATGCATAATATGTTAATGGGAATGTGTTGTATATGCTATTAATGTTGTCTCACCTATGTAGACTACTCTCCCCTACATCAGATAGACCTTTCACATGGAACTTGTTGTAAACTAACGTTGCACTCGCGTGGACTAATTAGTTGAGTGTTATACATGTTATATTACCTTATGTGTTGTGACTTCCGCATCCATGTGGACTACTCCGTTGAAAGTTGTGTATGTCCTCTTGTGTTGTGTGTTCCTAGCAATGTTGGGACTGCTCCCAATTGACCTGGAACTCACTCTCACCCTCTCCCTCGACAGTGAAAGAACCATAGACACAAATGACACTTACACTCACCAGGCACGTGAACCTCACTTCTCGAAGACAAAGCAAACCACTCTCCAGTGTTGACAAGAAAGAGTTGAGGCAAATACTTAAGATAATGGCAACCGGACCATTGTACCGAATGGGACTCCCACACAAAACAGTGTGAGGTCTAGTTGGGACTTCATACTGGGGTGATCCCTTGATGTTGGCGGATCCAGCACCATCAACATTTTGGTGCTAGAAGGAGGGCCAAATGACAAGCTGAGCTTGTACATCTGGGTTGAATCTCTTACCCAACGAATAATACACAATTCATGCTCCTGGGGTGTTTCTCTTATTTCTCCCTTAATTATTTATCAATCCCTAATGAGCTTCTCGATCACTTTTCCTTGTTAAAGTTTGATGGTGAGCACAGAATATCCGTAATCGAGCACATTTCTGATTTTCTTCATTTCTATGATCTCATGAAATCAATAGTGATGAGCTTGTTTACGTACTCTTCTTCCTCACCCTTGAAGGTCATGTTAATCGGTGGTTTCATACCTTGCCACCTGCTTCCATCCATTCCCTTCTTACTTTCTTCAAGGAGCTCCATCAAGCCTTCAATGAGTGTGACCCCCAAGATGTATATGAAATAATCCCTTGTTTAAGAATGAAGCCTGGCGAACCAGTTGAGGACTTTGCTACCCGCTTCCTTCAACTATGTCACGAAATTCCTGAGCATTTTGTGAACCTTGACTTCATGACCCAAGAGATGAAACGCTTGGTTCATGTCTCCTGAAACGGTGAACCTCCTGATTTCCCTTATTCCTCAACTCTGGCAGATCATGATACACCTCATGTCTTGAAGAGGGTGCCCCCTCACAGCGGTTGCAAAGCTGAGAAATTTGCATAGCATGTTCCCAATCCATTTGCTCAGTTGTCTCCTACCCCAATGGAGGAAATTCCAGAGTGGTTAGGAAAGCCTATGGTGAAAACTCATTCCTCCATTCCACAAGAGGACATCAGCATTCCTAACCCAATTCTTGATTTTAATCTGCATCTCTTCCATCCTCCATCATCTACAAGCCATGACTCCTTGCACCATGACTCGCTTGAGCGATCCACTTCACAAGCTAGATGCACGCACTCTCTTGATTCTTGAGCTGTTGGCTCAAGTTCCAGTCATGTGCAAGGCAGTCTCATCATATAGGTGGAGGATCAAGATGGTGAAGACATAATCAATTCCTCTCAAAACATTGAGCTTCCATTCTTGATCTATCCTCGATCTGCGAATCTTGGTGGAACATCATGCACAGTCAATTATTTTGATCAACCTCCAGTCTTGGGTTTTCATCACTCCCATGCTCCCGTATGTTGTGATGAACACCCAAGCACATCATATTATCTATTGGCATCTCATGTACACTCTAATTCAGATCTGGAATGTGCACCGGTCAAAGCAGGCATCCATATCGAAGCTTCCTCTACACCTCACTTGCCTATGTTTCCTATCATTCACAATGCATCAACATGTGTCGAAGACACTCCGCATTCTCTTTCTTCTTCATCTTATGATTTATCTCCTCGATTGACACAAGGTAATGAGGTTTTCCATGATGAAAATAGTTTCAACACACGAGACTCTTCCCACCCGTCATCATCTTGTGTGTTGCATGAAGACAGCTCGTCGAGTTAGCTTGCTGAAAATTTTGATGAAGCTTGTGATAGAGATGGTTATCATCCTAAGAGAAGTTTTGAAATCAATAACAATGGCCATCCTCAAGCCATGCATGATCTGGTTCACATCCCAAAATGCAAATTTTCAATTCTGTAAAGTTTCTGGACATGCCAGGGAGTCGAGGTACTTCAATGTTCTTTGATGGTTATGTCAAGACCTTGCAACTTTGGTAAGCCCTTCAAGCCAAATCAGATCTCGTTTCTCATGCACAATCTCTCTATCTGCATGGTTACACTCGATGTGGATTCCCTTGTAAATAATATTTACTGTTCGGGATATGATATTTCAAAATTTCAGATTTTCGCTAACAATCGAATCCGCGAGTTCGTTATAACATGTCTATCTTCATGCACCTTTCTTACATCCAGTTCGGGTTGGGAGTGTTCATCCCTCATCCAATCATGGGACAGTGAAGTTGATCATCTCTATATGGAATCACACTTATCATATGTTCTCTCTTGTAATCAACTCCTTGATATTTTTGCAAATTTTACACGTCAAATCTACCCACTCATCACACCATTAATCTCCCTGTGTGATGACAAGTGCACAACCTATCGCGCGAATCAAGTTACTCTTATTTTGCCACACCCCAACCGGTTTCACACATTCACAGTTTTTCCATCCTTTCTACATTTTTGTGATGACCATGATGCATGCACACTTTTTCACCAGTTGCAGGTGGTTGTTCTATCATGCCTAGCGCGCAACGAACTTGGTTCCCTCATTCAGAGCATTCATACAATTGTTCAAAAGGTATTTTTGTTCATGTCAAACAGGGAATCTGGAATCTCGACCAAATGGTCTGATTTATCTTCTATCTTGGGTGGTTGTCATGTATTTTATCATTTTCCCAACAACACATCTAATGACAGTCACTTCACGCACTATGATCTTCACCATGTAACATATTTATTCTTAGAATTTTGTCAAGAAAGTGAGTCACTTCAGCCTGCACTGATGGTTATGGCAGGCCCTCACTGTCTTGACATGACTGATGAGAATGACCAGATCTATCTATCCATATCAAATTCCCATCATGATCCCCTCTCTTGAATCAGGAACCGTCTACTCAAAGATCATGAATCTTTCAAAACAGCCATCATGAATTTTATGATCCAATCACTGAATGGCTAGAACAATCTTACTTGGTGAGTCATGTTGCAGGTAACAAGCTTCAATCCTTCCTCGCACTCGCTAAGAAACTTGGTGCAGAATAACACACACTTGCAAGAGGCCTCCGAGGTTTGTTGAAAAATGGTAGTCATGGAAGAGGTAAGCAATTGTGTTGGGTGGTTGTGACACATTCTTCCACCCACAGGCGAGACCGTCTCTCTCCTGAGCAAGTTTTTCAAGTTTTTTCTTTTTTTGTTGCACACTATTTTTTATCTATTTTAATCGCTTGTATCTTTGTGACTACAAGTTGGGTACGCCTACGGTGCCTTCATTGGAAATTTCATTTCACGTAACCCCGGCTATTTAACGTAGGAGTATGAGTAGTGTTTGCTTTTTCGTTTGTATTTGTTTTCTGGTTTGCATGATTGTTTTCTTGTTGACTTTCTTGCTTCGCTTGCTTGTTGTTGTTTTCACTTTGTTTTCTTTGCATACTATTTTTGTTTACGTTTGTTTTGTTTTCTTGGTATATTACTATTTTTGTTTCCGCAAATAAGTGTTGCCAACTACTACGTTCTGGATTTTGAATAGAGTATGTGGCTAAAATTTGATGAGACTTGTGACACTGCAACACTTGGCCAGTCTTGTGTTTATCTTCTCTGTGTTTGGTTATAACCTTCAACTGATGAAGTCTTGATGGAAAATACGAACCGTCTGCAAGGGAAGTTTTGGTCCAACCATGAACCTGTGTCCACATTGGGAATCCCTGTGCAAATACTCATCCTTCTGCTCTGTGTGTTCAAGCTCATCCAACTAGTAGAAACGGAGAAGGGAAAAATCTAAACGAGCAAACCTATGTCAGAGGTCTTACATGATTCTCTAAAGGAACAACCTCTTTTGCTCTTAATAAGTCAAGATCCCTCTTCCTCCCCAAAAATAAATAAGTGCCTATGCACAGACCTCTAGAAAAATACAAAGGCAAAAGAAGAGAAAGGCTTCCTTTGCAGAGAGGTGAAGCATGAAACTCCACTGGGGTATTGTACAGGCTCGTTGGAAGTGAAGCAATGTGTGTGTTCCTACGTGACTCCGTCGAGGTACTGTCCAGGCCTGCTGGCAACAAAGAAACACCAGAGATGAAAACTTATACTCTGAAAATATTCAACTCGTGAGCTAAACTACCCTTCTCAAATTCGAAACATTGAAATCAAGGTGAACTTTTGATTGTGTTTGACTAAGTTTTCAAAGGGTGGACCATGTATGTCCATGGGGTAAGTGGGGAAGCCGAATTAATCCGCACAGTGATTCAATACTCCCTGAAATACCAAGGTCCTATGCTAGCAATGAACTGAAATAGAGAAGTTGGTGTTCTACTAGTGTGTCGCCAAGTGTTGTAGCGGCTACAACCACCCTCCAAAATTTTGGCCTACACCCAATTTCGGAGCCTCGCTTGAGAGTTTCACTTGATGATTGCACACTCTCAGGTTCACTCCGTGAGCTCGTGTGAGTCCTTTCATCTACCTTTTTTGTTCATTTATTCAAGTTTCTGCATGCTGGTGTCTAAGTCATGCTTGCGACCATGTTCTGGTTATGCTCAAAGTCTACGCATTGTATGTGCTTGTTGTGTTCGCTATGAAAGCATTTGTCACACTCACACACAGAGCCACATTCACTGTCTCACAAGCATCATCTCGAACAATGAATGGTTAATTTTTGGAAATAATACTAAGAGGGGGGGTGAATTAGTATTATCATCATTAATTTTTCATTTCCCAAATAGATTTATATACGCTACTTCTGTGAAATGAACTAGCATGTACACACTACTGTGATTAGTGAAACCAACGTATACACAGAGAATGTATCATGAGTTGATCTTTAAATAGTGCATCAGTAACTTATTAAACGGTGCAGTAAAAACAGAATAAACCATCACACATAAGAAACACACATGAACACCAAGATTTAAGGTGGAAACCCAATGTGGGTGAAAACCACCCGTTGTTGTTGTCTCTATCTTCTTTTAATAATAAGAAATTTTGTTTACAATTTTGTACTAGTGCAGACTCATTCTAGTACGCAGGCACCCACCTACAGAAGGCTACAACCTTCTCTTGTTTTCCATCTTCTACTGGAAGGGAGATACAACCCCCTTGTAGAATTTCCCATTGTAGATCACCTGGTAATGCAATGTACTAAAGCAAATCACTTTATCTACTTCTACAAACAATTTAGCGGAATCTTAATCGAACATGAGCAACATCAAGCATGAACAGATATAACTAATATGGAGAAATAAAACACACATAACACAGAAGAATTTACCCAGGGAAAGCCTCAGCCTAAAACCCCAGCTCTTTATTATCATACATGGGATTTATACAAATCCTTAGCTCTCACACAGCTAGTCAGCTCTCAGTACAATCCTCACAGATGAAGGTGGAAATACATCAGGATTACACAAAGCCTTAGCTCTCACAGCTAGCCAACTCGCAGTGCAATCCTCTTGGATGCTCACAAGAAATCAAGACTTCTCTTAAGCCTTCTCCTCTGCCCTCCAAGCCTCCTACTTCCTTGTACAGTTTCTCCTGGTTGATTCTCCTATTACCAAGTGTAACACTGATCTCTCACACTAATCTCACACCCTGTAAAACTGCAAAATCCTCAAGGAACCTTGATCCTTCTACTTGGATGATTTTCCTTTATAGGAAAAAAATCCATCCAACTGATAGTACAATGTCCCTTCTCTAATCTCAACTGGGTCTTTCTCAGAACTGACATGCAAGAGTTATTTATGAGAGAATATTCAATTATCTGAGGAACAGTAGTTACATGCATGCAAGCATTAACTAACTGGACTTACTTAATTTAAACAAGCTATTTAAATCAATTATAACTGGACTTGACTCAGTTAACTGAGCCAACTAATTACTACTCAAATTAGAACTCATCCTTATCTCTTTAAGTAATGGATAAATTCCTCAATTAATAGATAAACTGTTGCATGTCCTCACACAGACTTCAAGTTTGATTTTCCTCAACTAATTAACTCAAGATGAATTAATTAATTAATTTATAAACTCTTGTTAATATCAAATTAGAATTTTATTTCTTATGTTTAGACGAGGGACTGACTAAAATAAGAAAGGATCCCGAAGTGTTATTTTTAGCACTTTCACTTTTCACCCATTGTTGCTAAGATCTCCAATGGTTGAACTGCTATTTATAGCATGGATATTTATAGCATGGCTATTTATAGCCTGGCTATTTTTATCATTTTCTATTTTTATCATTTCTTGTTGCAGATCTCAACACTCGCTCTCAACAAGAAAGGGATTATCAGCAACCCCATTCCTGTCTTTGTGGAACTTGAACTTGCATTTTGACAATGCCTTTGTCAAAATATTTGCATCCTGCTCCTCAATCGAAACATACTGCAACATCATGATCCTCTTGAACACATAGTCCCATAGATGATGGTAACGGATATCTATATTCTTGGACCTGTCATGAAACACTGGATTCTCATAGAGTTTTCTGCAATTCTGATTATCACAGTATATCGCCGTAGGATCCATCATCTGACCAAACAATCCCACTAGAATCTTCTGCATCCAAATGACCTCACATGCTACCTGACTCGCAGCCATGTATTCAGCCTCTACTGAGCTAAGTGCAACTGATCTCTGTTTCCTGCTATACCAAGAAATTGCAACTGAACCAAGGTTGAGGATTCCTCCAGAAGTGTTATTTCAGTCTGATGGACTACCTGCCCAATCCGCATCTGTGAAGCCTTGCAGATTCACTCCCTCTTTCTGTCTGTACCATAATCAGTATTGTGTAGTGCCTCTGAGATATCTCAGCACATGCTTCGCTGCCTTCCAAAACAGCTTGGTAGGCTGAACCATAGCTTGACTCAGTTGGTTCACCGAAAAGCATAAATCGGGTCATGTGTTCACTAGATACATGAGTGAACCCACCAGGTGCCAATTTTTTTTTTGAACTTGGGTCTTTTTCCGCAAGGAATCCAAATCTACTATTTGTTTCTAAAAATTTTGTACATAAATTTTCAGATATTCTCTACAAACTCTAGGCCCAAAACTCAAAACTTTGAAATCTCCTCTCAGTATATTTTTCTTCCTTGATCAACTTGGCTTTGATACCATGTAAAAGTTTTCTACAAATCAGCTAGCTCTGATACCATGTAGAATTTCCCATTGTAGATCACCTAGTAATGCAATGTACTAAAGCAAAACACTTGATCTACTTCTACAAACAATTTAGCGGAAGCTTAATCGAACATGAGCAACATCAAGCATGAATAGATATAACTGATATGTAGAAATCAAACACACATAACGCAGAAGAATTTACCCGGGGAAAGCCTCAGCCTAAAACCCCAACTCTGTATTATCATACATGGGATATATACAAATCCTTAGCTCTCACACAGCTAGCCAGCTCTCAGTACAATCCTCACAGATAAAGGTGGAAATACATCAGGATTACACAAAGCCTTAGCTCTCACAGCTAGCTAGTTCTCAGTGCAATCCTCCTGGATGCTCACAGGCAATCAAGACTTCTCCTAAGCCTTCTCCTCTACCCTCCAAGCCTCCTATTTCCTTGCACAGTTTCACTTGGGTGATCCTCCTATTACCAAGTGTAACACTGATCTCTCACACTGATCTCACACCCTATAAAACTGCACAATCCTCAAGGAACCTTTATCCTTCTACTTGGATGATTTTCCTTTATAGGAAAAAATCCATCCAACTGATAGTACACTATCCCTTCTCTGATCTCAATTGGGTCTTTCTCAGAACTGACATGCATGAGTTATTTATGAGATAATATTCAGTTATCTGAAGAACAGCACTTACATGCATGCAAGCATTAACTAACTGGACTTACTTAATTTAAACAAACTATTTAAACCAATTATAACTGGACTTGACTCAATTAACTGAGCCAACTAATTACTACTCAAATTAGAACTCATCCTTATCTCTTTAACTGATGGATAAATTCCTCAATTAATAGATAAATTCCTCAATTAATAGATAAATTGTTGCATGTCCTCACATAGACTTCAAGTTTGATTTTCCTTATCTAATTAACTCAAGATGAATTAATTAATTAATTTACAAACTATTGTTAATATCAAATTCGAATTTTACTTCCTATGTTTAGTCCAGGGACTGACTAAAATAAGAAGGGATCCTGAAATGATATTTTTAGAAAAGATATTTTTAGCACTTGCACTTTTCACCCATTGTTGCTAAGATCTCCAATGGTTGAACTTCTATTTACAGCAATGCTATTTTTAGCATTTATTGTTGCAAATATCAACACCCCTAACTCTTGTACTAGCCAATGTGTTACTAGTATGTAGGTGCCGACCTACAGAAGGATACAACATTCTCTCTTCCTCCAGGGAACATGTTTCATAAATTTTCAAATTGGATGCTCCTAGTACACAACAATACACATGAAGGCCTCGTTTCATAAAATTTTCATACTGGACCCATTAGAACTTTCAAACTGCATCAGCGAATAATCAGTTAATCTGAAAAGTCAGATTACTGTCACCAGAACACTATTTTGAACCCAGAAACATGCATTATCATTTAGAACCAGCTGCAACCTCAAAAATCATGCATCATAATGTATATGCTACTTTAATTAACCCAACTTGTGTATATGCTACTTCCTTTCATCAAACCTGCATATACCTTCAAAACTACTGAAACATAAAACTTCTGAATCAAGTTTGTACCAACCAGAAATATACTAAACATCTATTGTCAATTTACAGAGCTTTACATAGGCAGTAGCAGATATCACCCTTCTCACTTATACAATCAATCAATCAGATGTTAAACTCCTTATGCATTCAGTTTACATTCACATATAAGAAGACTTCATTGACAGATAGTAGTAAAAAAATAGAATTGATTAGATAGATCAGTCAGATCTTGAAGAATAGGCTTTTCTTTTGTATACTTTACTTGGAAGAGTAGAACTTGCATGTACACGCACTTTTACCAAGATGAACTGGCGTATAGATCTGCAAATATTAACTCATAACTTCATTACTATTCGAAATTCAGACAAACTCAGATCATGACATTTAAAGAATAAAATAGGTGTACACAATCATATCTAGCCCAACCAATATCTAGATCATTCAATGATAAGTCATTTCATGTCTCATGATCCTGATCCAAAATTGAATTCAAGGTGCATAAAATATTTCAGATCAAATCACAAACATAGCCCCTACAACATAAAATATACTTCAGATAGAAGTATTCCTTAGAAACCCTTTCCAGTTGCACACTCTGGCCTTATGATCTTCTCCTCTTTATATAGTTTTAGTCCTTTATCAATACCTTGGACCAAAACCACTTAGGACCCATGGTATTCTTGGACGAGATCAAATAGTCGTTACTTTGCTCAATATTGTGGGCTAATATCATGGTATTGACCCCTAGTATTGTCTCCTCTTGAATTTCCTTGATTTTCCAACATATACGCGCTTTTCTTCTTCTGAAAGTGTGTGTATATGTATACACTCTTTTTGTTCTGTGAACCAACGTGTATATGTTGTTTTGACTAAGTGGACCTGTGTCTACATCTAAAATAGCTTTTCACTATCCTTTACCTTCAGCTTCTTCATTCTGATTAGTAGATTGTAGTTCCATCTTATTGCTCTTCTGTACCAATGCCTTGTTACATCTGAATAGACCTGTTACCCTGTGGGTTGCCTTTCATCAAAACTGCACTGACCTATGAGTGAGTTTCCATCAAGGACAATACTTGTATCATAATGCCAACAATCTTCCCCTTTGGACTTGATGGCAACCATGCTGGTGTTGATTACTACAAGTTGTTGAAACTGTTAGAGATAACACGCAACACCAAAATACTCTCCCCCTTTGACATCAAGGGTAAAGGGTGGACCAAGCTATTCTCCCCTTTGACATCAAGGGCAAAGGGTGGACCAAGCTGTTCTCCCCCTTTGATATACATTATGTTTTCCATGCTCCCCCTAATTACATGCCAAGTCTACAGAGATATGTTTCAAAAGAATAACATGACTATATAATTTAACTAAGTGAGTATGACCTCCCTATGACCAATGACTCATACATACATCAATCACCCAATCAAGTGGGGATACACCATATTTGACTCATCGACCCAACCAAGTGGGGATATACCAATTGTTTATACATGACAAAAATATAGCAATTATTACATCATCCATCCCATGTAAAGTGAGGATACAAATTACATCATATGTCCAATAGGACTCGTTCAAACATAGACCATGAAAGAAGAAGTCATATCACACCCTAGATCTTTACATGACTTATGAAACAAATGATATAAGTATCTAAAGTCATATCTAAACTCAACAACCATGATGCTAACAATGTTGAATGTGTGTGAAGGCTAATGCTCCCCTTGAACCTGTGCTACCTGTGCATTGTCAACAAGTTATTCATCAAGACATATTTGTTAGTCAAATAAAAATCAATGGAAAAAGAATATCGGCAAACTATAATCATCAATATCAAACAAAACACCCATATTAGAGTCTGACCCGCTGTTTTTCTGTCAGAAAAACATATACGCTTCTTCAGCCATAGAAACCCACATGTATACGTGACTATACTTCATAAAACCCACGTATAATAACCTTCCTCTGAAAATTGGATTTAACAGCAAGATGATGCAACAACTACTCCCAGCTTTTGTCTGCGATATTCAAATGTTTCTCTGGGAAATGGTTTAGTGAATATATCAGAAACCTATTCTTTGTAGGGAACATACTCCAATTTAATCTTTTGTTCAAGCACTTGTTCTCGTAGAAAATGGTACTTAATGGGTATGTGCTTGGTCTTGGAGTGCATGACAAGATTTTTCAAAATACGGATGGCACTTGTACTATGACATAGAATGGAGATGGGTGGAGTACATGTGATAAAAATGTCTTGCAACGTTTGCATCATCCAAAGTAGTTTTGTGTAGCAAGATGTAGTAGCCACATATTTTGCTTCAGCTGTAGATAAGGTAATCGAACTTTGTTTCTTGTTGAACCAAGACACCAATTGTGAACCCATATAGAATGCTCCTCCACTCGTACTCTTTTGATCATCCACATTTCTTGCCCAATCTACATCTGTATAAGCATGAAGATTAAGATCTGTATCTTTAGGATACCATAGACCAAATTCTTGAGTTCCTTGAAGATATTTGAAAATTATTTTTATTGCCTAAAGATGCAATCCCTTTGGATTTTGTTGGAACCTTCCAACAATTCCTACTGCATGTGTGATATCGGGTTTGGTACCTGTTAGATAAAGCAGACTTCTAATCATAGATCTATAAGTTGGTTGGTTCACTGCTAGTGATTCGTCGTTAGCACTGAGACTGCATCCTATTACCATTGGAGTACATACTGGTTTAGAATCTTCCATTCTATACTTCTTCAAGATTTGCTTGAGATATTTGGTTTGTGAAAGAAAGATACCATCTTTTGTTTATTGTACTTGTAGACCAAGAAAATAAGTAAGTTCACCAAGTAATGACATTTCAAATTCTTTTTAGATTATTGAAGCAAAATTTTGACTCATGGATTCTTCATTGCTACCAAAAATGATATCATCAACATAAACAACAATAATTAGTAGTTTATCATTTTCAATCTTTGTGTATAAATTGTTATCTGCAGAACCTTTTATGAAATCTTGTTGTTGTATATATTTGCCAAGGTGGTAATACCAAGCCCTTGGTGCCTGTTTTAGACCATAGAGAGCCTTTTTAAGCTTGCATTTGAGTTTTGCATCATTTACAAGAATGAATCCTTCTGGTTGTTCAATATAAACTTCTTCTTATAAATCTCCATTAAGGAAGGCTGATTTTACATCCATTTGATATACTTTGAATTTTCGAAAACTAGAAAGAGAAAGAAACATCCTTATGGCTTCAAGTCTAGAAACGGGTGCAAAAGTTTCTTCAAAATCTATACCATCTTGTTGAGCATACCCTTTACAAACAAGTCTTGCCTTGTTTCTAATAACTTCTCCATTTTCATTCAGCGTGTTTTTAAATATCCATTTTGTTCCTATAACATTTTTATCATGAGGTCTAGGAACTAACTCCCAAGTATCATTGTTTTCAATTTGGTCAAGTTCTTCATCCATGGCATTGACCCAATATTCATTTTTTCAAGCTTCATTTACATTCTGAGAATCTGTGGAGGATAGTAATGCTAGATAACTTGAGGTCCCTGTAAGGGTTCTTCTTGTTTGCACTCCAAACCCTTTTTCTCCTAAAATTTGAGATTATGGATGATTTTTCTGAACATACATGGATGGAGTCTTTTCCCTGTCTGTTGTATCTTCTTATGGTGCTTCATTGGTTTCTTCTTCTATATCATTTTGATTTGATGTGGGAAATCATTCCCCATCTTCCTCATTGTCATATTGTTCTGTTGATTTCATTTGTTCCATATTTTTGCTTGCTTCATCAATTACAACATCAATGCTTTCAAACTTACCAATTTTTTCAACAGTCCTTTTGATGAAACATTTGCTTCCAGGAACTCTAAAGTGTTTTATAGTAGGAGGCTTACCATACCAAAGTTCATATGGAGTTTGATTGCTATTTACCTAAACATTCGCTTTGTTAAGAATAGTCATGGCAACAAATGCAGCTTCACCCCAGAAGGTTGCAGGAGTTCTAGATTCATCAAGCATAGCTCGAGACATTTGTTGAACAGTTTTTTTCATGCTTTCCACCACGCCATTTTGTTGCGGATTTCTTGCAACAGATAATTGCCTTTTTATTTCCTGTTGTTCACAAAATTCAAAGAATTCATCTGATATGATTTCTCCCCCTCAATCAGATATGAGATATTTGATTTTTCAATCTGAATCATTTTCAACTAAATATTTGAAGGCTTTAAACTTTTCAATGCTTCATCTTTATGCTTTAGCAGACCTATCCAACACATCTTGGAAAAATCATCAATAAATAAAATAAATTATACTTCTCCATGAGGTGACTTTTTCCTTGTTGGACCACATAAATCAGTATGGATGAGTTCAAGAGGCTTACTTGTTGATCCTTCTTTTTCACTTAATTGAACTCTGGTTTGCTTAGCAAATTGACATGGTTTGCATATGGTGTTTTATGGGATGTTGATATCTAGAAGATCATGAACTGCCTTGAGCCTGCATGCTTTTCTTCTCTGAGAAAAGCTTAGATGTCCTAATCTTCTGTGCCATAGCCAGTTTTCATCTGTTTTGCTTAGATAGCATTGTTGTTGTCCTTGTTTAAGTATGTTTAAATTATTTGGAGTTCTTTTACCTTTGATCATGGTCTTTCCTATATCAAGCTCACGAACTACACATCCGTTTGATTGAAACACAACTTCATTTCCTTGATCACACATTTGACTGACACTCAGGAGGTTATCCTTTAAACCATATACATACATGAAATTTCTAGCTTTAACCTTTTCTTTCAAGAAAACAAAACCTTTACCTTTAACGACAGTTGGAGTGTCATTTCCAAATGAAACATTCTTTTCCTTTTCTAAAGCATTATATGAATGAAGTTTCTCTTTATCACTTGTCATGTGTTTGAAGCATTCGCTCTCGATGTACCACTGATTTTCTTATCCTTCTACATATAGATCTATCCCACATCTTTCTAATTGAGATTCCTTATTTCTCCATATCTTGGGATTTAATGATGTTTTCTCCTTTTGAAGTGTTAGTCGAAATTTGCTCCTGCATTCAGATTCTTCATGACCAAACTTGTTACAAATTGAACATTCTATTTCATTTTCAAGAGGAGAAAAGTTATTATAGGAACTTTTATTTATTCATGCTACATTGCTTTGATTTCGTGATTCTCTAGTCATGATGGTTTTGTAAGCAACACATTGAGCAGCCTTATGCCCAAAGTTATGACACGAAGAGCATTGCCCATTGAAGAAATTTTTGCAATCATATAATATTTTGGCATTATTTACCTGTTGGTTGAAGCTTCTACTGATATTCATCCTTGGAGTAAATTGAGTATGATTTACTTGATGGGTAATTTTAGGCCTTTGCTGACGATTAACATATTGTTCACTGGTCTTTACTGCATCAAGATAGCTTCTGGTGGAGGTTGACGGCTTTTGTGATTGAGATGATTCTTCAGTATACCTAAGACCTATCTTTATCAGAGGAGAATGTTGAACTTTGATGATTTCATTTAAAGTTTCAGATCCTTTAGCAAATCTAAGATTAAGAGATTTTGTCTTCTCAAGTTCTTTTCTTAGACCCACGATTTCACATTCTAGATTTTCATTGTGTTTTTCTCTTTCCGTGAGTTGGTGTTTCAACATATCTATGATCATATTCTTTTCTTCTAAGAGGATTTTAAGTTTTGTGATTTCTTCAAGAAATTATTCCTCTTCTAAGGCATCCAAAAAATCATCATTGTCATAAGCCATGAGTAGTCTATAATCTTGTTCAGTCTCATCTTCATCACTATTGGATAAACCACCACTATATTCATGCGTATAGTAACTCCTTTTATTGACAACCTATTTTCTATTTCCTTTTGCATATTCCTTTCCCTTTTCATATTTATCTTTATGAGGACATTTGGCAGCATAATGACCAACTCCACCACAAGTAAAGCATCTGAATGGTAACTTACCTCTGAATCTTCTGAAACCCCATTGAAGCTTTTTGACAAAATTTACCTCAACTTCTTCATCTGAAATGTATCTTGGTTCATTGTGCTCTTCCTTTTCTTTTCCCTTTGTTGAATCTCTAAAGGTAGCTTCTCTCATATCTGATGGACCTCCTTTCCTCATTTCAAAGGAAGTTATGATTCCATGGAGTTGAGTCACAGTAATAGTTTGAAGATCCTATTTTTATTCTATAGCAGACACTTTTGACTCAAATTTAGAAGACAAATATCTCAAAATTTTCTCAACTAAAGTAGATTCCTTTATCTCTTCACCCAGATTCTTCATATAGTTAACAATCTCATCTATACATAAAAAGTAGCTAGCAACACTCTCATCACTATCCATCTTAAGAGTTTCATATTGAATTCTAAGAGTTTGAAGCTTAGCACGTTTTACCTTAGAGTCTCCTTCATAGTCTGAATGATTTTGTCCCATATCTCTTTGGTTGTCTTGAGCTACATGACTTTGACAAAATCTGATTCTGACAGACCTCCCAATAACGTATTGGCAGTTTTGGCATTGGTTTCATATAACTTCTTACCTGCAAAGTCTGTAGGAATTGTTGCTGGAAATTGATATCCTCCTTCCACAATTTCCCAAACATCAGCTCCAAGCAATTGAAGATAGGCTATGGTTCTTATTTTCCAATATACCAAGTGGCTCCCATTGAAGATTGGTGGTTTGATAGATCCCATGCCTTCATGATTATTCATCTTGAAAGATCTTCCTTCAAGCGATCAAGCTTCTTCTGAAGGACCTATTCTAATGCCAATTGTTGGAAATAATACTGAGATGGGGCGGGGGGGGTTGGGGTTGAATTAGTATTATCAAATCAATAATATTTCATTTCCCAAACATATTTATATATGCTACTTCTATGAAGTGAACTAGCGTGTACATGCTACTATGATTAGTGAAACCAGCGTATACCCATAGAATTTATCATGTGTTGATCCTTAACCAGTGCATCAATAACTTAGTAAACAGTGCAGTAAAAATAGAATAAACCATCACACATAAAAAACACACATGAACACCAATATTTAAGTTTGAAACCCAATGTGGGTGAAAACCACCTGTTGTTGTCATCTTTGTCTTCTTTTAATACTCAGGAAATATGTTTACAATTTTGTACTAGTGCAGACTCATACCAGTATGCAGGCACCCACCTGCAGAAGGCTACAACCTTCTCTTGTTTTCGAGCTTCTGCTGGAAGGGAGCTACAACCCCCTAGCTCTTGTACTAGCCAATGTGTTTACTAGTATGTAGGTGTCGGCCTACAAAATGCTACAACCTTCTCTCTTCCTCTGGGGACCACGTTTCGTAAATTTTCAGACTGGATGCGCCTAGTACACAAAAATACACATGAAAGCCTTATTTCATCAAATTTTCATACTGGAACCATCAGAACTTTCAAACTGCATCAACCAATAATCAATTAATCTGAATAGTCAGATCACTATCACCAGAACACTATGTTGAACCCAGAAACTTGCATTATCATTTAGAACTAGCTGCAACCTCAAAAATCATGCATCAGAATGTATACGCTACTTTACTGAACCCAACCTACGTGTATACACTACTTCCTTTAATCAAACCTGTGTATACCTTCAAAACTACTGAAACATAAAACTTCTTAATCAAGTTTGTACTAACCAGCAATATACTAAACATCTATTGTCAATTTATAGAGCTTTACACAGGCAGTAGCATAGATCACCATTCTCACTTATACAATCAATCAATCAGATATCAAACTCCTTATGCATTCATTTTTACATTAAAATCTAAGAAGACTTCATTGACAGACAGCAGTAAAACAATAGAACTGATCAGATAGATCAGTCAGATCTTGAAGAATATGCTTTTCTTTTGTATACGCTACTTAGAAGAGTAGAACTTGCGTGTACACGCGCTTTTACCAAGACAAACCAACATATAGATCTACAAATATTAACTCATAAATTCACTGCTATTCCGAACTTCAGACAAACTCAAATCATGACATTTAAAGAATAAAACAGGTGTACACAATCAGATCTAGCCCAACCAATATCAAATCATTTAATGATAATTCATTTCAGGTCTCATGATCCTGATCCAACATTGAATTCAAGGTGCACAAAATATTTTAGATCAAATCACAAACATAGCCCCTACAATATAAAATATACTTCAGATAGAAGTATTCCTTAGAAACCCTTTTCACTTGCACACTCTGTCCTTATGATCTTCTCCTCCTTATATAGTTTTAGGGCTTTCTCAATACCTTGGACCAAAACCACTTAGGACCCATGGTATTCTTGGACGAGATCAAATAGTCGTTACTCTGCTCAATATTGTGGGCTAATACCATGGTATTGACCCTTGGTATTGTCTCCTCTTGAATTTCCTTTATTTTCCAACCTATATGCACTTTTATTCTTGTGAAAGTGTGTGTATACGTATATGCTCTTTTTGTTCTGTGAACCAGCGTGTATAGGTTGTTTTGACTAAGTGGACCTGCATATACATCTAAAACTGCTTTTCACCATCCTTTACCTTCAGATTCTTCATTCTGATTAGTAGAATGTAGTTCCATCTTCCTGTTTTTCTGTACCAATGCCCTGTTACATCTGAAGAGACCTGTTACCATGTGTGTTGTCTTTCATCAAAAATGTACTGACCTGTGAGTGAGTTGCCATCAAGGACAATAGTTGTATCATAATTCCAACATCAATCGTGAGTGTCATGCTTTTCACTTACACCGTCGGTCAGTGATGTTGAACATGTGTGGCTGGATGGTTTGAGTCGTTTCGTCGTCGATTCATGAGAGTGTGTGTTTGCATAAACACCTATGCATCTTTCGATCATTCACACACTTAGTCATTTTTGTTGAAGTTCTGATGACCAGAATCCCCTCTGATAGTGAGACCATCACCCCGCCATCGACTCGATCTACTATCAACCAGAACATCGCAGAAGCATCAAGCAAGTCTTTCTAGGCTACGTTCCTCGCAAGCAATTCAATCCACTTTCATACTGACCACCCGGAAAGTCAGACTCGGCAGTCACCCCGGGACTGACTCCCCTCAAAAATTACGCAGAGACCACTAACATTAATCACTCAGCTGACTAAGGAAATTGCATAGATAGGCCAGACAGACACCAAGTTCCTGTCCCTATCTCCCTCAGAAAAATGCGCATTTTTCCATGTCAGTCATCCCAGCATTTGACTGGCTACTCATCCAAGAAATTGTGCAATTGTCATGAGCAGAGCTTCTACTACCTAGCAGTCGGCTCTGATCAGAAATTACGTAGATATGATCAGTAAGCTACCTCCCAGCCTCAGTGGAGTTTCCTCTCCCAGCAACTCCTAGCAGCAGAATGCCAGTTCCCTCCAGGAATTGTGTAGTTTCTACTACTAGTGACCCAGCAGCCAACTACTAGTTTCCTCTAGGAATTGTGCAGTTTTGGATACTAGTGACCCTAGCAGCCAACTTCCAGTTCCCTATGGGAATTGCGCAGTTTTGGCTGCCAAGCTCTCGGGCAGTTCCTCCCAAAAACTGCGCAATCTCTGGTTGCTGACCCTCCTTGTAGCCTGGCCTGTGTCCTCCAGAAAATTGTGCAAATTTGGCCTTCTAGCCCCTGCTACCTGCTCGTTCTAGAAATTGCACAAATCTTTCCTACCTTTCCTTCCTGCAACCTGGACTATCCCTCCCAAAATTTGTATAATTTTCCTTCTAGCCAAGCCAGACCTTGCAGATAGTCACTGTCGACTTGGATTGCCCATCTTCATCACTCAGTGATTCTTGCACATTTTTCATCAGCAGTGCCCGGAGCCATCATCCTGCTTCACAACCTTGCTTCCTATCCCAGCCACCTACATCTGAAATGATCATGTGTCATGGTAGACTAGGAGGTTTTGTATTTGATGTCATCTCTTCATGAGTGACTGGAGGTATAAGGACACCAACAAACATGGCAAGATGACGAATGGGATGAACGAAGGGAGCACATGAAGAAGGACAGGTTCACCAATGGACGAATGACCGATGCATGGGAAAAGATGTGCTCGTGAATAGATGATCCTGCAAATATATATTCATGGATAGATGGATGAGAAAACATGCAATATGTGCTCACAAATAGATAAACACACGAACGTGCACCTTTTGCAAATAGATGAGCCTGTCAAGGCTTCCAACATGAAAGCAAGGAGAAACATGCCTAAGCATCATCAAGTGATCCAAAGACCATCAAAGACTCCACGCACTTTTCCATGCAGAGGTGAAGCTATGATACACCATGAAGACATCCATCACCCAACATCATTGTAGCTCGACATGCACTCCAGCAGCAACACAAATGTACTAGCACTGTCATGTTGAGTCATGTCGCCCACATATCTGCTATGGTTATGTTGTCAATCAATGTAATGTAACGTGGAAGTCCAAGAGACCCACTTTTTGTACAAGGAGTCATCTAAAGTCAAAAAAAGTCAAACAATCATGAGAGTAGTTGAACAACGACAAGGGTTAGTTTTCACCCTTTTCTATAAATACCCCCTCATTTGTACATGCAAAAGACATTTCACCTCAACTCCTCCCACATAGCCAAGAGATTCTTTAATATTTCCTTTGAGGAGTAAGTAGTGGCTCCAACACCTCTGATACGAGGTTAGTGATGTATGGTGTAACGATGTGTATTGGAACTTTCACTTAATTTAGAAGCCTACTACCAGGCCAACACGTTTTCACACATGTCTTGTAACTGTTGTAAGACTAATCTTTAACACTTGTGATGCATGTTGCTTTAACCTGTGTTCTACATTTGAACTATTTCACTTGTTGTAATTCATAATTTATTAAAGGGAATGTGTTGTATATGCTATTAACATTGTCTCGCCTATGTAGACTACTCTCCCAGACATCAGACAGACCCTTCACATGGAACTTGTTGTAAAATATTGTTTCACTCGCATGGACTAATCCTTTGAGTTTTATATGTGTTATCTTCCCTTGTGTGTTGTGACTGTCGCATCCGTGTGGACTACTCCACAGAAGTTGTGTATGTCCTCTTGTGTTGTGTGTTCCTAGCAGTGTTGGGACTACTCCCAATTGACCTGGAACTCACTCTCACCCTCTCCCTTCACAGTGAAAGAACCATAGACACAAGTGACACTTACACTCATCAGGCACGTGAACCTCACTTCTTGAGGACAAATAAAACCACTCCCATGTGTTGACAAGCAAGATTTGAGGCAAATCCTTAATATAATGGCAATCGAACCATCATACCGGATGGGACTCCCACACCAAATGGTGTGAGGTCTAGTTGGGAATTCATAACTAGGTGATCCAGGGATGTTAGCGGATCCAGCACTGTCAACAGGAGGGAAAAAAAAATGGAGGGAGGGCATCGGGAGAGAGAAAAAGAAAGGAAATAAACTCTCACTCACAAGTGGACCGTTCCAAGGAGAAGAGAAGGGAAAACTCCCATGGACAAATAGTCAGAGAGAGAGCTTGAGATACTATAAAAAATAGATAGATAGACTCGAGAGAAGCCTAAGGGGTGATGCGTGTACAACGAGAAAAGAGAAAAAGGAGATTGATTGGAAGAAACACTAGCAAAATACAGAGTTTTTATTCCTAGAAAACAACAAGAAGGTCAATGTTGGGAGGATTTTGACTTCTTTCTTTACTCTCAAGGTGACATCATCCTTCGGTGAAGCAATAGGAGCACTAGAGGAGTTCTCCTTCAGGTGAGGGTAAATCTCCAGACACCTCAAGGGGCTACAAGGTGGAGATGGATTTCTCTAGTTTCCCTTGACATCTTGGGGTAGAGGTTTAGCCCTTGGTAACCTGGTAAAGGAAACTCTAGAGGTCGCCATTGCTTGTCATTTAACAATGGGTTTTGGATTCCTTTATTTGGGTGGAACCATTGTGTGGCAGTGGGTTTTGGATTCCCTTAATTGGGTAGAACCATTGTGTTGCATGATGTCAAGGTGGAGGTGAGACCTCTGGAGTCCCTGGAGTATGTGGGTGTGTTTCTGGATGGTTAGAGAGAGTGGAGGTTGCAAGTCTAAGGAATCCCTGAGCTTGGTCGGTTTTTATTGATTAGTTGAAGGGTGTAGGTAGAAGACTTATGGATTCCCTGTTTATTGTTGATCATCAGTTGTTAGACAAAAGGTGGAGGTAACAAGCCTCTAGTTTCCTAAATACAACTTAATGTTGAGTAGTTGGTGGGTGGAGGTAAGAGGACCTCAGGAGTCCATGTTTCAGCTGACAGATGTTGATTGTTCCCTTGAATAATACCTCAGTCCCTTAGGATATGGCTCGAGCGTGACAGCTGCAAGTAGCTTGGTTGCAGTTGCCTATGGTTGGGTGGAGAGTTGAAGTCTCAAACTTGGTCACCCATCAACTATATTAAGTAAAGATAAATTCTTATGTGCAACCCTGTATGGTCTCATGGTTGACTATTATGATTCTAAATTGGTTATATGCTTGTTATAGACAACTTATGTACGTGATTGGAATATGGTTATATGTGATGAGATGTTATCATCCTTTGTCAATTGATACGAATGAACTGAAATTCCTTAAGTGATAATTGTGTAATGAAGTCAAATAGGGGCAAGGAGGACTTGTCTTTGTAGTGTCAGACTAGCACTAGTGTAGGAATGACTAAGAAGGTCATTGACCCTTCAGTGGGAAATTTCATGTTGTACATTCTTTTATGGAATTATGGAGAGCTATGAGAGATGCAGGGTATCTAGTCTTTGAGCTTATTGGGTCAATTAAGGGAGTCAAATCCCATGGTTTACAACTTTGTCATTTGTTTGGGTTTTTGGAGAAAAATCCTCTTGTTATTGACCCTTTTTTTATAGTTTTCAGAGTTCTTGTAGGGACTTGTAAGTTCTCTTAGTTTCAAGGATGATTTTTGCATCCATTTTCTTGAGGAACCATAAGAAATACCCATCAAAGTTGCTTCAGAATCTGACCTCTGAAAGTTGCCAGAATGTTGTGGAATTCAGTGAAAAATGCCCAAGTCACAACAGGTCGGGAGCTAAGACACGACTAGGTCATAGGTCGGGAGATCGGGATAGCCACCATAGGAGGTGGTATGTCCGGAAAGCTAACCCTGACTAGGTTGGAGGTGGGGAGGTAGGGAAGTTTCCTAAGGAATTTTTCTATCGAGGAAGCCGACCCGACTAGGTTGGAGGTCGAGAGGTCGAGAGTTGGGTGTTGGGTTAACTTTGAAAATTTTTATTCTCGAGTTGAGGTCGACCTGACCTGATGGTGGGCCTGTTGATCACTACAACCAATGGTAGACTTCCATGTGGTATCTTGTTGATGTGGCTAAGGGGAGTGGATCCCACTTTGAAAGGCTACTTCTCTCGATCCGTAACTCAGATTGGGATGAAGTTACATGTTATTGTATTCGTTTTGATCAGACGAACGTAATGGTGATGATAGTTTTGGGTTTATAGGAGTTCTTTGAAAGTTGGAAATTTTATACCCCATCATCATAGCAGTATTTTGAGGGTCCGGTATTGAGAGTGACCTCCTCTTTTTCATGTGTTTGAATAAGGGGTTTTTTTTATAGAAAGATTCATATATTACATCGCACACAGTGAAACATTAGGGGATTTTTGAGGTCTAAAATGGGCCTCCTAAGAAAAATGTACAACCAAAATAAAATTTATAAGAACTAATAGGATTCAAGATGATGATGTCAACCATGGGGGATGATTCACCATTTTTGGAGTAAAAAAGTACAAATATTAAAAAATAATAAAATAATAAAACTACTTTTTCAACTCGTATTTTCAACTTATCTCCCTAAGTTTTTACTCAAATTTCAAGTGAGATTACTCATTGGATGCAAAATTTAATTCCTCATCCAAGGAGTACCCATGTTGTATACTTTCGATGGACACTACTACACGAAAAATGAGAAATACATGAAAAAACGTTATTACAATCACGTTTTTCATGTATTTCTCATTTTTCGTGTAGCAAGGCCCATCGAAAGTATGCAACATGGGTAGTGCTTGGATTAGGAATCAAATTCTACATCCAACGTGTGTTTCCACTCGAAATTTGAGTAAACCCATACGGAGAAAAGTTGAAAATACGAGTTGAAAAAATAGTTTTGTCTTTTTTTCCCTCTAAAATTTGATGTTGTAATCTAATCTTATTTTATTATTTCCACTATTATTTTATAATTTCCTTAGGAGGCCCATTTTATACCTCAAAAATCCCCTAATGTATGCATTCATGGCAACGAGTTACAAAGCAGATCTTGAAGCTAGACATGTTTATATCAAATGTCCAAAAGTCAGGCTTGCATAAGATTGCATACATGTATCAGGTCTTCCCTTGTGAATACACTATCAAATGGATCCTGTCACAAACAGATGCAAAGAGAATGATCCTCAGCAATGCCAGTGGACAAAGGCTTGCCTCATTCATGGCACATGATTTTCATCTTATGTTCATTTGCTCTTTCCAGAAGTTTACATGGATTCTCACTTCTACATTATCACCAGTTACCTGAGCACTAAAGATGTCATCAAAGTTTGGGTGAAAGAACCATCCAACTTATTCCAGACACCAAGAATCACTTATAAGACCAAATATCTCATAAAATTGTTCCAGTACCTGATAGTTTTATGTTGTTGAATTTATGGTCAAAAGAGTACTAAGACCTTTCCCGAAGGTTGGGAATTCTTGTTGCATTAGGTTGTGAATGAAGGGAAATCCTTCAACTGGTCAGATTTGTTGGCTCAACAGTTAAAGATCCATGTGACTAATACCAAGAACCCTCCTAAGGGTAAGAAATCTAGGTTCCATATGTCTTCTTACTTGTTGGATGTGACATGTTCTTAGAACTTTTTTCTTGTCATGAATTGGACTTGGTCACCAAAGGAATATGTTGTCCACATTTACTACAAATTGCTTTCAGAGTGTAGCTATAGGGGAGTCATGGATAAGTTGATTGATAACTTCATCATAATGTTGTACAAGATGATCTTTTAGGAAGAGCCACCTTGCATGTCCCGTGAGGCGATGGAAGTAGTAATAGAACTTAATATATTGGTTTGCCTCACTAGATGGCATTTACCTCTCAGTGTTTAGTGGTCAAAGGTATTCACATATTCTACCGAGGTATGCCACCAAAAAATTGGTCATGCAGGAATTAGCTTATCATATTTCCACAAGTTTATCAAAATTCATGTAGAGGAAGAAGAAAGCACCTTGGCCCACCCTTCCTTTACAAATTAGATCGTACAAGATCAAGAACATGAAGGTTGTGGAGACCAGGGGGAAAGAGCTAGAGAAATTCGAATTTGGTCTTATGGAGTGTCACCTGTACAATCCCAAGAGTGTTTGCAATCAACAATGTGCAAAAATACATTTCAATTGGCCAAGCGAGACTTATTCTAGACATGAAGAGGAAAATATACATAACTACTATAATGCCTCTAAGCCCTATGCACCAATCAACTTTGTAGGTACATCACAGGTCTCTCCTCAGAAAGAATCCACTCTGGAAGAAGAGACATCAAAGAGGCACAACCTAGTGCATGAAAATGGTAAAAGGAAGGATTTTCATAGTCCAGTAGAGGAGTAGAGCCGCAAATTCAAAGCAAATCCAATCATCTTAAAAGTGGCTATAGTAGCAGAGAGAAAGAGGAATCAAAAGAAGTAGGAGGAAGAATTAAGGTAGAAAGAAGAACAAGAATAGAAAGAAAACAAGAGAGGCAAAAACAATAAGAAGAAAGGCGGAATAAATAAGAGGAAGAAACAACACTAAAGCAAGCTGAAGAAGAAAAACAGAATCAGCTACTTGACGAAGAAAGGAAGCAGTTGCGGGACAAAGAACTAGCCCAACAAATAGAAGACTTGATAGTGATCCAAGACATGGAGGTAGGGCTAGAGTAGTAGAACTAGGATGTTGATCTCATGCCTTGCACATAGTAGATCACTACTCAGTATCCCCCTCCTCCTATAGAAGGGAAAGCTCTAGGTGAGGAAGAGAAAATCTCTCTTGTTGATGTAATTCTGGTGATGGATATCTATAGTTTAACTTTTGATGAGTTGCAGAAGAAGATTTTATAGGAAAGAAATAAGAACTTCCTGGAAGACCTCACACGTCCTGATTTTATCAAAGAGAAATTGATTGTGATGGACACCATGAAGAATTCAGAAGCTATTGTCATAGCCAACTCAGCCTTTGCAGGGGCCTCCAAGTCAAACACAAAATATTTGATGGCGGAGAACAAACAGATGGAAAATAACTTAGAAGCTACAAAGCAATGGATTGAACAACTCAAGGCATAGGTTCAGAAAGTTGCTCCCATATAGGGGTACCTAGAAGAACTCAAGGAAGCCATACTTGGTGAAGTATCGGCATTGGGAGAGACCATGAGGAAACTATATGAGGAGTTAGTCACCATGCATAAAGAAGTTTTCCACTTGCATGACATGCAACAAAAATGTAGAGAGAGTGATAAATCTCTCAAGTTTGTTCACACTGCCATCATTGTTGTGAATGAGTGGGGAATGTAGTATAGATACTGATCCAGGTGGATGCTGGTGGCAACCCACCTATCCCATTTTGACCCCCGCAACTGTCTCTTTCAGCATTTTCAGTTTCCTTAATTGTAGCACAACTTAATATTTTTAGCAATTTTTCGGGTCCTGAACTTCTGGAGCCGTTTTGAGGCCCTAAACGACGTTTTTTGGGGAATCCAGGGACAACATGTGTCCATCGAGTGGACCGATGTTTCCTGTTCCAACAATGATAGTGCTCGAATAGATCTTTCTAATGAGCTATTGTACGCGTCAAACGGAGATCTTATGCCAAAGTTACGACCCCGGGAAATTGATGTACCAATTTACCCAAAACGGGGCCCACAATTTGGCGTTTCATCTTCTAAGGGTCGGTTTTGGGATGTGAAGGGTTTTCCATTGTTTCTCAATAATAAATAGGCCTTCGAGCCTCATTGTAACACAAGTTCGGAACAGTTCAGAGACATGTAGCCGCACATCTCTTCTCAGAGATAAGCTACCATCGTCCTAACTGGTTTATTTTCCAATTCTGGTTGTAAGCATATTTCGGTATTTTCCATTAATGAAATGAAGTGTTATTTCCGCTGCATCTCTTTATTTATGGTTATTGAATCTCTGTATTTATGGTTATCTCTGTAATCTATTGCGTTCCTATTTAAATCCGGATCAGTGGTATCAGAGCGGTCTGCTTTTTCTCGGTTTTTCGTTGCATGTCCCTGACGAGGTCAGGATATAAGGAGTTAGGGCTTGAACTGGTCGAACCTTGGCAAGACCAGCCTCGCAAATCCCGACGGCCTCCCATGGCGGATGAGAAGAAAGACGAGGGGGCAGGAGATCCTATCAAAATCTTGCTCGAAGAAGCCCTCGAGCGACAACGGAACGCGATAATGGACAGTTTTGCGCAGATCCTTCAGCGGATACCTAGAGGTGACGCATCGGCATCCAGCAGCTACTCTGGAAATGCGACGCCCTTTAAGGTACAGGTTAATTTTGAAATCCCCATTTTCGAGGGTCAAATAGACGCAGATGTCGTAGATAAATGGTTAAATCTGCTAGAGGGTTATTTTTCTGTTCATGAATTTTCAAGTCGGGAAAAGAT
>APFE031189220.1:79720-93007 GCA_000404065.3 Pinus taeda
GATTTGTTATTAATGAATTGTTTCATATACTCCTTGGTCTATATGTTAAATATGTTTTGTTTTATGAGATATTCAGGTATTATGTAATCATTTGATTGTTAGTGTATGCAGGTTTCGAAGTGAAGGAGGAGCTCATCTGGATCGACGAGGCTAGACTACTACAACAGCGTTGGACTACAGGTAGGATCTAAAACACTTGGTTTCTCGTATGATAATGCATGTTTAGAGAAGGATTGCTCTTAATTGTCTTGTTTGTCACTAGAAAGTCTTAGGCTTCTAGGGAGGTTGGTTTTGTCCGCAAGATTAACTCTTTCCGCATGACAAATGTACTCAAAAATTTCTGTGGGAAACGATTTTGGTTGTTTAATTCATATCACAGTCAATAATCAATCATTCACTGCGAGCTCTACAAAGTTGGAGCAGCAACGGCATCAACCACGAGCTCTACAAAGTTGGAGCAGCAACGACATCACAATTTCAAGCTCTGATGGCAGACATCTCATGTAATCTTGGAAAAACGATAATCACATGTAAATATAATATTGTAATATGCCACCCAATTTATTCCTTTCACGCCCAACTTTGATTAAAGAATCATACCGAAAGGATCTATATTTTTTTTTGATATGCAGCTTGCCTATCACGTTGCTCGTCGAAGATAGTTATTCATGTCGCTGTATTGTTACCGAATAATATAAATTTTCAATCCAAGCGTAGAAGAAAGTTATTCTGAGATCCTTCCCATTCATCTAAAATGAATCCAAACCAACAAAAAAATTGTATGGCCAATGCACTAGATATCCAAATACAAGTTATCATGCAATTCGAGCAAAATTTCCCGGAAATTGCAATGAAAGAAAGACAGTACTATCACTATCACTAAGCATAGGAACAGGTTCAGATTCAATAATAATTTTCAACCAGAACCATAAGAACTTTAATCAGTGGCACATCTCCACGCAGAAAAGGTCACACATCTCAGATATTATCACCACGATATCCATGCATATCAAATTCATAAATAAAACATGAGCAGGCATATCATGCTGTCTCAAATATTCACACGCAATGTTGATATCTCTCACACACAGTGTTAATATCTCTCAAGCTTATTAACAATAATAGTGCTTTCATTGAAAAAGCAGCGCTCAAATATATGAAACTTCCATCATTCAAACATATGAAACCATGTCACCGTTCAAACAACATTCAATTATACAACAATGTTTAATGAGTCAGCATTCAATTATTACCATGTCAGATATCATGACCAACGTTCAAACAACATTCAATTATTACCATGCGCATCGCCTTAATACCATGTCCAACGCAAGTACAAGGACAGCGCAAACGTTCCCATGTCAGGCAGAGAGCGCAGGTACAAAGAGCGTAGGGATGGCAGACAGAAGCAGGTAATCAGTTACTGAATTATAAGGGGAGCAGTGGAGAAGACTAGTAGTTACAAGGACATAAAGGCTAAAAAATGGAGCTGGCTCTGATACCATGTCAGGCCAGGCAGTAACTCCACAAAACAAAAACTGATTCATATTATTCCATTAGGTAGGTATTTGTTATATACAATAGGGAGTGACTGTTCAGTTCATCTCCCGATGACTGTTCACATTCCTAATTTAATTATTTACATAAATTCACCCAATCATGAAGATTAGGTGTCAACAATATCTTTGTAGCAATGGATGATTGCAAGATAAAATGATGTTGGACGAAATGAAGCTAGGCATAAAATTTCAGATTCATATCTTGAGATCAAGGCCTTATTCATTGGTTACATTTACAACATGATGCAGAAACATATTTTTAATACCATGAAACTTGCAGAGGAAGTTTAAAGGAGGACATATCACTTGAAGTAATAATGAGAAAATTCCAATGAATAGTATTTAAAGATAAACACAAATGTCATAGACATCTAAGAGGTGTGGAGGTCTTTAGCCATTTAATGACAAAACACATGACGTGTTGGGCATTAGAAAATGAATCCAACATGCAAGCCTCATTCAGACATCTGTAGAGCATTTCCCATGATATTCAAGGTGAGGAAAATAATTCATTTCATAGCACAATGACAGTAAATATCATAGAGTAATCTTTGCTTGGAATTCTTTATTCATTCTTAGATGATTATACAATTATTTATCTCATAAGTGCATAATCATATTGGATATGAGGGACTACATTAGAATTCTTTGAATCTCATATGAAATTTTGAATCATAGAAGGGAAATTGTACCACAAATTAGCTCTCAAATAACTGTAAATATAAGAAAGTTTGCCTCAAAAGCTGCATAACTGAACAATAAGAAAGGAGCTATGAAAAAGTAAAAAATAAATACAATAACAAATACTTGATTTTACAAAAGGTGTGGTGAGTCCAAGAGTGTGGCCACTTAATCTCGAAAAATAAATTAACCCCAAAGGGCTCCTTGAAATCCCTCGAGTTTAGTTAGTAAAAATTCCAAGCCTTGAACTGTTCGCTGCCTTTTTATCCATTTTTGTATGTTGAAGTCATGCCTCTTTTTGTGCCACACACTGGTGTGTTGTCAGTTCCAAGTTGTGATCATATTCTTCCAATTATCCCTCTTCCTTGGATCATTCAATGTTTTCTATATTGAATGAACATTCTATGAAATTTTACATGAGATAGTTTTTTCATCATTCTGAAAAATTTCCTTTCTCTATTAACAATGAATTAGACATATAGGCAAGCACATTTGAAAGCTTTGACTGGACTTGTTTTCATTTTTATGCTTAAGTCATGCCTCCTTTTGTGCTACATGCTGGTGTGATGTGACTTCCATGTTGTGATCATATTTTTCATATCCATACACATATAAGTCCTACATATCCATACACATACAAAGAAATTTATTTGAGGAGTTTTTCGTCTCGTGCTATGAACAAACGTGAAACTTTAAAATGGGACAACAAACCGATATAGCATAAATGGCTCATATGAATGAACTACCAAGCAGGTGGATAAATAGCGTTGCTAAATCGATCATCACTCAGAACACCTCTACTTTCCCTTGATACTTGATATCATAAATCTCTTCTCCATTAGATTTTTTGAACTGAACCTGAATAGAGTTATAACACTGCAACTACTCTTCATCCCGTGGTGATTTACCTTTGACCAAATCTTCAGAATATATTCTAGTGTTTAAATTACACATAAATATGACTGAGGTTTGTTTCGATTTAATCATAGAAGCTTCCTTTAGTTGATTTACTTTATGTTTTGATGACATAATTTCATTAGCCAACTCCTACTGAGTAGGGTAGTAGGAGTGCAGTTTTACAAGATATCATGAATAAGATGCAATATGGTACTTTGGTATTCTTAAATTAATTATAAGTAAGGATAATACCAAATGTAAGTTAAATATAACAAGTAATGCATATATAATCCATATAAGCTATGACCTACCTTTTACCTTCCATCTCTATTTGAACAAATCTGATAACAATCTTGGAGTAAATAGGTCTTATGACTAGTATTAAGATTGTTTATCCAAGGCTGTGGTCTTCTGATCATATGTAAAACAAAACAAACTGTTAAGAAAGTATTGGCTTGCAGGAGAAGTCGAAAAGGTTTCCTTTGAGCTTGAAAGTTCTATGGAGTGAGTTCAGAATGCTTTTCGGGAGGTAAACCATGTTTGAATTGGTTAATATAGGCTTCAAGTGGCGTAGATGGGTTACATAAGTTTACATAGTAGAATGGGTGAAGGACAAGAAAACCTGGGTTCTTGGGGTTTGAACTTTAATGGGAAAACTTTCAAAATATGGCGTGAAATGAACAGTACATGGTTTGTTGCGTAGCAAGCAGGTGGTAAGTGGAATCTATCACACCGCTTTTGGAGAAGGGTGGTAATGGACCTCGAACCATCGATTCCATTGGTTGCTTGACGTGTGCTGGTGGTACGGTGTAAAAACTGCTTGGTGATTGTGCGTTAACGCGCGGTCACCAAGGGTCGCACAATATCAATAATAACCATCAGATGATGGGGGCGTGATCGGACGACTGACGGGAGACGTGGTGTGGCAGAGTTTAACTGCGGTGGGCCTGACATAATTAGGAGTTAATTAATCATATCAGGGGTGTTGTGATTGGATGAGGGGTTCTTAATTAATCGTGGGGGTTAATTAATCCCAATTGATGCAACAGGGGGATTAGGCTGTTAACTAGTTACACGTTAACTACTTAATCCTATTTAAGTATGATTTACAGTTGTAATTAACCAATGGGGCATGATATTATTATTTCGGGCTTTTTACATATATTTAAATAATATGGGAAAGGGTGAAATTGTGTGGGAGTTATAGATTAAATAGGTTAATAGTCAATATGGTAATAAAATGAATAAAGCACCAAGTATAAAAACATTTAATGAGTGTATTTAACTTAGGCTTAAGTGAAAAAAGGGTTTTCCTGAGAAATATATGCAATTTTCCTAAGTAAAATGAGATTTTACTTTAGGAAAATACTTGTGAAGGTGAGTGAATGATTTATGAATGATTTTTAAGTACTTAGGCTTTTAAATTATTGGCCCGAGGGTCCGGTCCCTCCAGAAGTCAGAGAAATGTTGTGATCCCCTCCAATTCAGCCAAGACCTTAGTAATTAGGGGAAATTAGTGAACAATTAGGGAAAATGAGAAGGAGAGTTAATTATTGTGACTTTTCTTTACTTGAGATGCTTTCAATGTACTGTGTGCCTTGGCCTTGTAATGAAAAAGTGAAAGTTTGACACATTTGGAGACATTATTCATCACACATGATTCTGCAACACCATTTGCCTACCCTACCTACTTAACCTAGTTTTTTTTTTTCTTTATTTGGGTGCACTTAGACTGGAAAACCCTTATCAAATCTTCCTTTTCTTTTACATATAGATATCTATCTAAGTCTAACCTTATTACATCCAAGGGTTTAGATTAAATTGTCGAGCTCCTTTTATTCACTCTACCTATCTACTTATCTGCTAAGATTACACTGTTTGGTCATATATTTATTCTCTATTTCTTCAACATGAAATTAAAAGATGAATGAGCCAAGTTTAAACAGTTTGACTATTCATAAATTGTGGCATAAGTAAAAAGCTGAACACAATTGTTTATTACACAAAATGAAAAAGTAGTGGCATTTAGACTTGCACACTTCCATGGTCTTTTTGTTTGGTGTTCATTTTCTTTCATTTTTTCGACCATCTTTATTCTTTTTACCCTTTGATTTTTCTTTTAGGGTATTCCCTCTTTACATTTTTTAACTTTTTTGATTTTTTGAAAATATGGAAAAGCTTTGCAACAATAAAAGGTATGACCATATTACATATATCATCAAGTCAATCATGACATATGACACCTATTGGTATAGGGGCCTAATAGTGGCTCCACTTGGGGATGGCTTTCCCTGGTGGAAAGTCAAGAACAGTAGATCAGATGGCCTCTGAATGACTTTGACTATATTCTGCAATCTTCTTTTTCCTGCTATTTTATTGTATATATGACAATAAAGCTTTTGGAGCTTAGGGCATTCTCTTTGGGCTTTCACTCCAAAATATTATTGTCCAACCAACACAAAACCTTTGTTCTCCCTTCTTGAATCCCAGTTGAGCACCTTGTCACTTAGGTAGGAATCTTCAACCTTGGTCTTTTTATTAAAAATCTTTTTAACATTTTCCTGCACTACTTGAGATCTGACCTGAAACTAAAAGGTGTTGCAACCTTCAAACCAAATTAGTAATCATCAAGATCTTAGGGCCTTTTGATTGGATTCAAATATTTAAGGATTTATTTCATAATCTACTGAAAACTGAATTAAATCAAACTGAAATCCTACGTACTTACTCTAATCAGCTTTCTAACTGTTAGTTAGGTAAAATGGAACAACTAATGCAACCACTCAAGTAGTATATATGTTGATGGATTTTGCTGCTTAGGCTTGTTTGTGATTGAAACTGAGATCCTAAAGTCAAATATACCCTTCTCAACTAAAGATAAGATAGGTAAATACTGGCTTTCCTTTGTAGGCTCCAAAAACTGTACAAAAGGATCCTCCAAAATGTGCACACTATTTTTAAACAGATTCAAAAATCTATATAAATGTTCTAGATAGCCTTCATGCCATGAAACTGAAATGTCACTTTCATCTTTACCACCCTGCAGACTTTTAGATGAGCATTTTGATGATACTCCCATTGATTGAAATGTCTGGGTGGTGACACCATTATCATCTTGATTTTGACTCTCATAGTCTGTTGATGGAGAAAAATTATGATTGCATTCCTTATCAAACTCATCATTTATGGGATCATGAAAAACTTGGAAGGATTGATGCAACTTATTACATAGAGGTTTAAATGGGATTTCATAAGTTTCTACAAGCTGCTTACCCTTCTCTTTAGAGATTTTATACCACATTCCCTTTAAAAATTGAAATGATTCAAAATAAAGAGGCAAAGAAGCTTCATGAATTTCCAATTTTTTTGCGTTTTCTTCCTCACTTTCATAGCTGAAATGAACAAGCTGATCACTATTCTCAAGTTGGTGAAACTGGATTTCCTTATTCCCCAAACTAGCCTCTGATTGCGCTGTAAAGTTAGTTTGGATTTGAAGAACATAATTATCATCATACTAATCATATTTGGGCAAATCATCAAAATAAGTAATGTCATCAAATGCACACATTAGATCGGGAGATTTCTCCTCCACATATTGCTTTATAAATCTATCTTCTGATCTATGGTAGTTGGAATTAGCAGAAATTTGTTCATGATTATTAATCTCTTCTTGTACTGAAGGCTGCAATATATTGACCAAAGGATAATGGTAATCTTGCCATATAAGATCTTCTGGATGATTTGTACCAGGAAAACAAACCTCATTCCAAACTGCTGCTTGATTTAAGTGATTGGCCAATTGTTTCTCCTCCTTATTGTCTATTGTAACCAAATGCTCTGAATTCTCTTGATCTTCATCAATATGACAACCTTATCACATACAACAGGAAAATATTATTATTATCTTTATCATATAGAAGCTTGTAAGGGAGTTGCAAATTCTCATTAGTTTTAGATGAAAGATCATGATCTATCAAAGTATGTTGTCTTATTTCATTTACATGCAAGGAAAGAAAATTTGTGACATGGTTTTCATCAAATAAATTTGATTGGTCTTTAATTTCTGAAGAAACCACTACTTTTTGAAGATGGTCTTGTGGTTCAATACTTCTAGGCTCTATTGCCTCTACCTCTAGATCTCTCGATTGTTGTTGGTTTTCATTGTTGTCTTCTATTTGAGCAATTTCAGGGAACTGAATTTCTTCTTTATTTTGATCAGTTTGTTGTGTTGCAAGAATTGTTTCCTGTGTGGAAACTTCATGGGTTTATGAACAACATACATCATATTTTTCTCTCTGAGGGGAAGATAATTCAAGCAAGGCTTCCACTTTTTGAAAAGGATTTTCTTCTAAAACCTCTAATATTTCATGATCCATGAATTGATCATCATCATCATAGTAATTTTCAAGATATTCAAGAAAACTTTCAAAATTGTCACAGTAGTCTTGAATTAGCAATAGAGATGAATACCTTTCTTTGTATTTGTCATGAAATGCATCATGAAACTGCTTTAAATAACATATGCTAGAGGCTGGTAAATTTTCATACCAACATCTAGCTTTTTCTTCTAAAGTTACCATAAATATTTTCATAAGACAATCTTCATGGAATTTGACTTTAAACTTTCGAATGTGAATATGAAATTTTAATAAATGTAAAGCGGCACCATCTCCTATTTCATCTTTAAACAATGGAAGATTTTTTGACCAATCAAATTTGGGCAAAGGATTTGGAAAACCTGGAACCTTTGACCTATCCAAAGGAGCATACCTATGTTGATTTGTTAAATTCATCTTGAAGACACTTAATGCTAAAATTGGGTCACCATAGGTTCTCAACAACTCTGTATTCTTTTATTAGTGGATTCCTGAGTATTTGAGGCTTCTTGATTGGAAAGTGATCATCATAAGATTCAAAAGGATGATATATATTTACAATTTCCAATAATTAAAAAATTAATCTAAAATCTTCTCTAAAATATAGAACATAATGTCTTGGATAACAATCCAAGTTAAAAGCCTAATCTTTTCACACAGTTCTTTCAGGTTCATTTCTCTAGTGGAGTCTTTATTGTAGAATTGATTTTGGAGTCGCCAGGTGGATGATTTTAACCTTTGTGTGTCTGATCATTGTCCACCATTATAGATCAGATCTAAACCTATAAAATAATTCCGAAGAAAATGTTAGTTCTCCAGAAAGCCATATTTCAAATATTTTATCATTTTTTTGCTTTTTCTCTTATGAATTTTCAAAACAACTTCTATGATTTCTTTAAGAGGCTTTAGATATGAGATTTAAACTTTCTTAACGATTTATTTGACATGAGGAACTGGTCAAATGTTTGGAAATTAGATGTTTAGTTCATAAACTAAACCAGAGATAGACTGAAGTAGCATTCATCTAATATGCCCTTGCAAAGCAAGAGTAGTTCAAAGGTTACCTGGATAACTTCAGGCTTCGTTTGTAGTTTATAAAGTAAACAATAGTAACAAACAAACTATTCGTCCCCAGTGGTGTTGCCATTATGTTATCACTCAGATTTTCCTAGAAGTTGTAAGAAGGGGAAAGGGGTCCAAGGTAACCACAAACCAATCTTTTAGATACAGAACCTAGCCAATCTGTATCCAGAGAGGGCTCTCTCTTTAAGTTTTAGCTTTATTTTATAAGGTTTTATGCTAGTTATTAGAGCTTGGGGTTTTGTTTGAATTTGTTGGTGAAGTTCAATAGCAAAGGGGTATAACTAAATAGTTTAGTCCATTAGGCTAATGGAGTAAGGGAAAATGGTTCAGCTAGATTTGGTTTCTCAATAAAGGATGGTTTCACAGGGCAAGATAGCTGAACAAGGAGCAAATAGGGACTTAAAAAGATGGAATGAGCTTAAAGGGTTAAAGGGCAACTAAGAATCCTTCAACATACTTTAAGAGAGCAGAACATGACTAACCATCAATAAAGAGCAATTAAGAATTCTTTACTAAATGATTAAGATGAATAAACTAGAAAACAAGAGCAATTAAGAATTCACTGTTTATACTAGTTCAGAAGAAAATATTGAGAACAAAAATGATTGAAGACAGATTGCACTTTCTGAATTATTCTTTTTCGTTTTATGTTAGGATATGAAACATAGTGAATATAATAAACTTGAAAACATTAACACATGAGATATAAGATACTTATTTGCTTGATGTCCAACACATGAATCCTGAGAAAAGTCCTTTACATTAATCCTTCATTCAGCCAGCCATGAAAAATTTGTCTAACAACACTTTTTATTCCAAAATATAAGTTTTATAGAAATGTCAAAGGATCCACCACAAAATGCTTCAAATGAAGAAGTATTTATACTAATTTTAAACTGAAATATCTTGAAAAAATATCAAGATTAGTTTCACAAATATCTCCAACTGTTTACATTAATAGAAATTAAATAAAGGAAATTCAAAACTAATGAATCTATTTGGCACTATTTCTATGGATTTATGGTGACAAACAAGAGAAAGTATAATTTTATAGCAACTCTTAGTTGATGATGAGGCATCCCAGTCACTAACTGCATCCTTCCTTTGTGCATTCTGCCCCATAAATTCTACAAACTTAGGGTCCAATGATACGCTTGTATATATCAATCCGTGATAGATATATAAAACATGAAAGAGGTTTTTGTAGATAAGAATTTTTTTGAAATAAACCTCTCTTAGTTTCCCAAAATGCATCTCTATCTGTTCACAATATTTTCTGCAAAAAGATGTCAAAAATAGGATTTTGCACAAACTGAAAAATAGGCTGGTAATATTTGTGTAAAAAGTGAGATAGGTTTTTGTAGCTTGGTTTGTTAGTAACAAAAACCTCTTCTCGTTTCTCGAAGTACTTCTTGGATTAGCTACAATAGTTTATGAAAATCTATGACTTAAATAGGAAATTTATGAAGAATGTACCATTTTTGCTCTAATTTCGTCTTTTAACCTTAAAACTCTTTTGACTGTTTTTCACTTTTACTTTGGATAAACTTCATTGTAGTTGGTTAAAGTGTTTTCATCTTTGTTTTACCTTTAATGTCTTCATATTTACTTTCATTGTTTACTGTTACTTTTTAGTTTTACCGCTCTATTTTTCATTTGTCTTCACTTTGTCATGAACTTGTATGTTCTGTTTTGTCATTGTCTTCCCTGTTGTTTATCTTCATGCTAGTTGATTTACTTGACTTGGTCTTCAATCTGATACTCTTTAACCCTGATACGCTTTGACTGTTCTTTACTATGTCCTTTTACCTTCCATCTCTATTTGAATAGACCTGATAACAATCTTGGAGTAAATAGGTCTTATGACTAGTATTAAGATTGTTTATCCAAGGCCGTGGTCTTCTGATCATCTGTAAAAAAAAACAAACTGTTAAGAAAGCATTGGCTTGTAGGAGAGGTTGAAAAGGTTTCCTTTGAGCTTGAAAGGTCTGTGGAGTGAGTTTAGAATGATTTTCGGGAGGTAAACAATGCTCGAATCAGTTAACAAATGCTTCAAGTGGCATAGATGGGTTACATAAGTTTACATAATAGAATGGGTGAAGGACAAGAAAACTTGGGTTCTTGGGGTTTGAAATTTAATGGGCAAGCTTTCAAAATATGGCGCGAACTGAACAGTAGATGGTTTGTCACGTAGCAGGCAGGCGGTAAGCGGGATCTATCGCACCACTTTTGGAGAAGGGCAGTAATGGACCTCGGACCAAGGATTCCATTGGTTGTTTTACGTTTGGCGGTGGTACAGTGTAAAAACCGCTTGGTGATTGTGCGTTAACACGCGGTCACCAAGGGTCGCACAATATCAATAATAACCATCAGATGATGGGGGCATGATCGGATGGCTAATGGGAGACGTGGTGTGGCAGAGTTTAAATGTGGCGGGCCCAACATAATTAGGAGTTAATTAATCATATCGAGGGCATTATGATTGGATGAGGGGTTCTTAATTAATCGTGGGGATTAATTAATCCCAATTGATGCAACGGGGGGATTAGGCTGTTAACTAGTTAATCCTATTTAAGTATTATTTACGGTTGTAATTAACCAATGGGGCGGGATATTAATATTTCAGGCTTTTTACATATATTTAAATAATACGGGAAAGGGTGAAATTGTGCGGGAGTTATAGATTAAATAGATTAATAGTTAATATCATAATAAAATGAATAAAGCACCAAGTATAAAACATTTAATGAGTGTATTTAACTTAGGCTTAAGTGAAAAAAGGGTTTTCCTGAGAAATATATGCAATTTTCCTAAGTAAAATGAGATTTTACTTTAGGAAAAGACTTGTGAAGGTTAGTGAATGATTTATGAATGATTTTTAAGTACTTAGGCTTTTAAATTATTGGGCTAAGGTTCCGGTCCCTCCAGAAGTCAGAGAAATGCTGTGAGCCCCTCCAATTTAGCCAAGATCTTAGTACTCAGGGGAAATTAGTGAACAATTAGGGAAAATGAGAAGGGGAGTTAATTATTGTGACTTTGCTTGAGATGCTTTTAATGTACTGTTTGTCTTGGCCTTGTAATGAAAAAGTGAAAGATTAACACATTTGGAGACATTATTCATCACACATGATTCTGCAACATCATCTGCCTACCCTACTGTTGTGCTTTACAAACAACCCCCCATTTCATGTTATTTTTATTCATAAAAATATTAAAATATGAAATAGGTCCCTTTAAAAATAAAATTGATATCAAAACTTTTACTTTATAAAAGTCCGATAATCAAAGGAGCGCTTTATAAAAAACCCTTTAAAGAAATATCCATTTAAAAAAGGAAATAAATCAAATATCTGGTCATTGCCATAAAGCGATCGCAAGATCGCATATCGCAATAACATGAGGGATGCAACAAATGGCTTAAAGGCTTTCCGCCGATGCGATATAGTGTTCGGCGATCGGCGATCGGTGATACCCAAATGCACCACCAAAGCACCCCATATCAAAGCCCCGATGCGATAAGCTATCGGCGATCAGCAATCGGCACATCCCCTTTATTTTAAAATCATCACGCATATGCCTTTCGCCGATGCAATATCGCAATCGACAATCGGCGGGTCCCCTTGTTTGAAACTTAATGCGCATATGCCTTTCGCCGATGCGATATCGCAAACGGCGATCGGAGATACTCAAGGCATTGTTAAAGCCAATCATGTTATACCCCCCCGATGCGATGCAATAAGGCAGGGTTTTCGATAGAAAGCCGTTAAAGTGATTGGAAAGCTCGATTTAATGTTATTTAAGGCATAATCACTCCCGCTCGGCCGCCAATACGTCCATTGCATGCTTAAAGAGATCTTTCGACCAAATATTGATATAATGGGCATTTATAAGGTGGCAGGCTCTATACGGTCACTTAATAGATTCATGTCCTAAGATCTGCCCATAGATCGTCTCCGCGCCTGTTCTAAAAAGCAAAATATATCACTGCTTGTCTATTCATTTGCTATCAATTGTGAGTTTTTATCGCTATCTCTGTGTTACGCCAAATTGCCTCTCTGTGCAGAATACAGTCTTACACAAGAATTCGGGCATGATGGGTAAGAAGTCAAAGAAAGTTGCAGGTGTTTCCAACCCACCAGCTGTAGGACAAGCCGTAGTAAACAGCAAAAAGGGCCTAATATCCGACACAACATGCGCAGGCCTCGCCAGAGTAACTTGGCAAGGAACTTATGACTTGATTGAGGTCGAGAAACCAACGCAGACGGTAGAAGAAGCTACCGCAGATTCATTAAAAAAGTCAAAATGCACTCTAAGGGATTTGGCCGATTCTTTCCTCCATAGGATAGCAGCAAGGGAGAAAATTTTCCCATATACAAATGTTGTGCGATGGGCGATTGAAGAAATCCCCATCACAGACAGAACTTTCAGCACAAGGGATGGAAGGATTTTTGGGTCATTTAAGCCAGAAGATCTGAGGAAAATGTATCATTTGCCTAAGCCGGAGAAGGTATACAATAGTGCCTTTTTGGAGAAGTTCGTAAGCGAGAACGAGATTGAGTCCGAACCTATCAAGGACTGGAGGCAAAATCCAAATAAACACAAGCATGAATCCTCCGGTAAGTACTCGGTCGACTCTTTATGTTCTCCTTATTGCTACACTGGTATAATGATGTGTACGGTTGTGGGTTACA
>APFE031189221.1:0-22353 GCA_000404065.3 Pinus taeda
ATTCAGCCTCTTCGAGGGGGCAACCTCCTTTACATTACATAAATGAACAATTCTTGGATGATACAAATGACAAAACCTCCTTTCTATATATAGGAGTCTAAGGAGTCACAATATAATGCAACCGACCTAACAATAATAATATAAAGCCACAAAAATAACAATAGAGGGATTCTATGGGGAAAAATAATAACAATATGGTGACAATAGGGGCACAACAATATTAATAAGGGGTACAACTACAATAGTAATGGGTAATCACTAGTATTATAGGAACCCAACAAAAAATGTGGAATGAGAAAGTGGAACTGCGCTACCAAAATCGAGGTTTCCCAAGTAGTGCCCATCCTAAAGCTGTAAGCCAATAGAGGAGATCCCACAGGACTAGGGTTGAATATTAATCCCCAGTTAATGTAAGGGAAAAAAACTACAGTTAAATCATTCATCCTTCCAAGTCACCCAGTAATCCATACCCAAGTGTTCCCAAGAAAAACAAGCATAAGCACCCAAGTACATAATGAAAAATCATGCCTTTTGGATTGGGTGGCCCAACTTCAAACATGTGATCTTGATAGATTGGAAAAGGGACATAAGACTAACTAAGGGAGAAGATAGATATGGCTCAACATCGAGTACACTGGTGGTTGTCAGGGGTTATCATCTGAAGACAAATATAGGAGAAAAATTATCCTATGGGGTCACCCAATGGTTGCTGGTAACACGACTATGATACCAATTGTTAGAAATACTAACAGGGGGGTGAGTCAATATTTCTGTTCAATTAGTTAATTTTAACTTTCAAGGAGAATTAATTAACATCAACATCATATCAAAACATAAATTAACGTCACATATAATAGCAATTATCAACACCATTCAATAATGCACAAAATCCAAGACAGAACATAATAAATGTTAGATGGAAACCCTTCTGGGAGAAAAACCACGGAATGCTTCTTAATATATGTCTTCAAAAATTTACATTAATAGGAAGCTCCAACTTCTAAGATTTTCAACATTAACTAAAGGAGGCTCCAACCCCTTGTTTTACAAGCTCCAAATCCTTGATTTACCAACTCCAAGTGGAAGGATGCTCCATTGCCTTGGTTTACCAACTTCAACTAGAAGGATGCTCCAGTGCCTTGGCTTACTTGCTCCAACTAGGTGGATGCTCCAACACATTGCACTGACTCCAACCTACCCTAACACCACCCTACCACCATGAAATGTTATCAAGCTCCGACCTGAAGGAGACTCCAATCTCCTGCCTTGCACCGCTCTGCCACCCTATTCAACAAGCATACCACTTTTCACAATTTTAATATTGGAACCAGATATGCAACAATATATATTCTACAGCTAGAACCTTACCTCAACAATAAACAACATTCTTAGCTCAATGATACACTTTCACTATTACACCCTAGTAGCATCAATATGTTCTCAACAATGCATTCTTTTATAAACTCTTATCAACAACCTGTAAGGTGGCCCTAAAGGTTCTACTCATAATTAGAAACAAACTCTTACTATAAATCAGGCAACAACATATTATAGATCTAGTCACTATTATTATAGTATATATCAACCAACCAACGAATCTGATCTAAATCTACTGCTTAGGCATTACTTAGTTTTCAACAACTCATACTAACATACATGGCATTAAAAAAAAATCATTAAGACAAAATCTATCTCTAGTATCCAACATTAATATTATATTTGCACAAAATTAAAACCCTATTTGGACATTATAATAACATTCAACACTCTATCATCAATGAGAGAACCCTAGCATCTCCTCTCTACTCAGTAGCATAAAACACAATCAAGTGCATTGCCACAACAACTTTGCTCAAGTTACATCATGGGTCAATGTATAACTTCAACCCTTGTTTAGTACTTCAATCAACTTTTAATCACTTGAGATATTTCACTTCACAAAGGTTTGTCATTGCTTAATCATATACCTTTGTCCTCTGCAGTATATTGTCAATGCAACAACCCTTTGTCTCTATCATCATTCTAGTTGATCAATAACCCATTCTAGCTCAATAATGTAATCAATCCTTTTAACATTAGCATAATCAACTTTCCGTATGTAAACCAACTCATATTATAATAAAAATACTCTACCTATCAAATAATGCTTCCATAAAATAGTCTTGTAATACAACATAAAATGTAGTTGTCGTATAGCCACACACCAAATTAGAGTATAGTTAGCACATTGATACTCCATTAGTATCAAATGCGTCGGTTATAGACACACAAATACACATGGATTTGGCATGAATTTACAAGCCTCAAATTTCACTCATTGTTAGCTTTGTATGTCAACTTATTATGTTGCACACAAACCTTTCCATTAGCACAAGATGTATGGCATACATATGAATACATACTTAGCCTTGCTGAAGCACACTTCAACAATGTAATCCTTCTTTATTAGTTTACCTTCTCTATGACAATATTTTTGTACTACAGGAGTATACTTCTAAAATTAAATCTCTCTTAACATAATTACTAATAGTAGCATTGGATTACAAAAGTCACCTTAGAAGGACGTCATTCATGTGTCAACTATTGGCGCTACTATATTCTTCAAAATGTCTTCAAGGAAGCCTGAAAAAAATGCCATAAATCATAGATAAAGAAGTTTGTCTCCTTGATGATAAATATCACGTATGCTTATAATATTTCCTTTATAGGGCACAAATTAGGGCTTATCACAATGCCAAAACACCCGAAAAAAAATCACTACAATCTACCATGAATCAATTGTCAAGAGGTGTCCACAAAACATCATCTTCCACATTGATCAAGTTATCTCAACCATATAAAAATAAGGGTAACCAAAATACTCATATTTTTTCCAAGGGTTTTCTCGTGTATAACCTCTAAACATGCTTAGTAACCTGTGTATACTTGGCAAGTTGTAGAATTGGGTTTTCCCTTAAATGAGACTATAAAGATACCTCAGTCCCTCAACTTTCTCAAAGACAATCCACAGATTCATAAAGGTTAAAACCAGATCAAAATAGTCACAGATTATGCCAAGGAAAGAGTCAATATGAGTGCCATAATAAACCCTAGACAACAAGCCTCATAAATGCAATAATAAACCTTTAAATAGTAATCAAGGAACTCCAAACCTTCATTCAGTAACAAAACTCATTTGTCTCTTAGCCTCATAGTTACTCAAAAAACTACACATTATACTCTATTCAAGGTAGAATTATGGAGTCTCCGGATCTGCACGCATTCCATAGGAGTGGTTTCACAAATGCATGAATTTACCCATGAACCACTTTAGAAAAGGAACTTGCATATTTTGTAATGAGCCCTTCAAACTCAAATAAATCTAATGATATGCTTTAGAGTAGACGTGGAATGAGCCAAGAATTCATTTCTTTGGAGGTTGAAATTGTGCACAATATACTAAATGAAAATCCCTCAGATGTATATGTTGTATTTTCCACATAATTATTACAGTCATCTTCCAAGGATAGCCAAGTAGGCCTCAAGGAATTCGAGCTAGATCAAAGCAATAAAACTTAGGCCCAAAAGAGAAATGTTACTCCAAAATTTGATCTCAGAATATTGTCTTCAAGGCCCTCATATCTGCCTCAAAAAAGGAGGTTGAATGCCCTTATAAATGAGGTTGGTTCCCAATTAAAACCATAACCCAGGAAAAAAAACCCAAATAGAAGCTTCATATTTGGATCTTTTTTAGATATATTATTACTCCATAGGGCCATAGATGTATCTTCCTTATGCGCACTACCTAATTCATCGTTTGGAGGACTAAATTTCCCTATTTATACTAGATGTGGAGGCCTTTAAGAGGGAGGTTGACCTAAACTATTGGAGGGAAAAATAATTTTCAAATTTGAGTTTAAAATTTTCCTTTTAGAGCTAAAATCCCCAACAACATTAGGGGCAACATATCCTTCAATTATGTGCCCTTTATAAGATTTTCTTTTGCACCAGTATTGACCTTGAAAATATTTGATCAAATTCTTTAATGAAAAATCATCTTTAACCCATGGATTAGACAATTATTTGGCCAATTGCTGAGCTACCACATCATCTAATTTTTGGGACTTTGACCACAAGATGGGGGCACCAACTTTGATTAAGCACATCTCCTCAACCGAGAGGATGCACGTGATGCGCCACCTACCATTGGAATCTACGCAACGAGGAGAATCAAATGAACATGATTCTGGGAGAAAATTCATTAATATTCATCCTTAAAAACTTCAACAATTGCGGGAAAATATGATTATGCATGTGGGATTTCATGACATATTGTCCACTGGAGCTTGAATTAGTGCAATCCAGACAAATATTAAGAGTATTCAAGGATTTATTTTGGAATCAATGACAAAACCATTCAACACTATCAAGATTTTTTGTAATCGTCGTAATTCTAATGCTTGTTATTCATTGGTAGAATGAAAGAAGGATGGTTTTCTTCTCTCAGAAAATCAATGGTAACAATTTCCAATCTACCAATGAAAAAAGAAATCTTGGGCATAGGCGTTAGAATGTCAATGGAACAAACAACATTGGTCTACAAAAACAAATGAACATCACATCGATCACAATATCTCTAATGCAAATCATGGTTCTAACACCTTTGTTGTTGTAAAACGACACTTTCTGGTCGCAGTTGCACACACTTTTCTTGTTGTAATTTGTGAATGTATCTAAAGTAGCATTTTGATGTCTATTAATCATTGTTCAAGGCTTTCTAAGTTTTCTTGATGATTTGGTACGTGTCGCACATGATTTTACATCTAAACTCATTGTGCTCACCCCTTGTTCTACATCCTAGACTTAGACAATTTTTGGTTGCAAAGTGAACCCATCAAGGAAATAAGTGCATGAGCGTACTCTTAATCCTTGATAGAAAATCCTTCATTTTTCAAAAGTGTTCCCTACACCATCCAAGAGCACATAGTGGACTCCTAACTGTATTTCCCCTTCTTTGTTCCAATTTCACCCTTGAAGAAGCAAGCCTTCCTTTGATCCCATTCCTTCAACTTGAAGAAGTACTCCCTCCTTGAGCATAAGAGCATGTTGAGAAATGTAGCAAGAAAGGCTCAATTTGACTTAGCGTTGGTAGAATTGAGAAAATTGAAAATTTCCACATCAATAGACAACTTGGAAGAAGTTAATTGAGGTGACATGGCTCTTGTCACTCAGTTAGCTCAGTAAATTCGAGTTAGAGGGATTGGAGTTCAGTTATGCATATGTGATTACTAATTTACATCAATCCAGCTCAGTTATTTCTAGTTGTACTCAGTTAAACTATTTCTAACAATGAATATAACTATTTGGAGGTCAGTTGTGCAATGGAACAATGGTCTAACTCAAATATCATCTAGTTAATTCATCAATCAACCAAAAATAGCTCATGCATGAAAGGAATTTGAATTTCTTAGTTGTTGTGGAGATTCCAAGGCAATGTAACATCAATTGTAGACTAGTCTTGAGTGTACAGGTGTTGCATGCAATCAATGATCAGTCCTTGTGAATTGCACAATCATTTTGGAGGAAATTACTAAAGAATAAAGGCCAATTTCCTCAAGGTTTGTGCTAGGAAATATGAGATCGAGTGGGGGTAGAAATTGACTAAGTTTGGGTTAGATATTTTCATTGAGCAGAGAGAACAATTTTTATTTTGCAGGTTAGGCACATATATGGAGATAAAAATTGTAATATATTCTCTATTCATATGATTAATGAAAGAATTCTTAAGGGGTTTTTACCAATTGGTTTCCCCTAGATACATATGTGTACTTTTTTATGTGATTGATGCAGGTTTGTGATTGTTGGTCTAAATTGTGAATTAATTTTTGCAAAGTAGTAGAGTAGAATTTTGTCTCTTGATTTAGATTAAATTTCTTGAGAAATTACAATTCTATCACCAAATTTATACATGGTATCAGATCAAGATTCACATTAGAACAACAATTTCAAAGTTGTTTCTCAGAAGGTTTGAATTTTCAGCTTTAGTGTAACAGGATTTCCTCAGAGTTGGGGGAATGGCCTTCAACAAACTGATATTAGAGTATGCCTTGAAAGGTAGCTCAAATTTCATTGTCTTGAAGGATCGCATGGAGACAGTGCTTCATGACAATGGATTATTGGATTATGTCAAGACAGACATTCCAAAACCAGGATCAGTTGATGCCAAGAACCTAGCCCAATGGAAGAAAGATGTAGCCAGGGTGAGGAGAATAATCCTATAGGGAGTGAGATACCACATTGTATCAAATATCCATGGCAAGGAAACTCCTTTCACAATGTTGAAGGAACTGAAGGAGATATTTGAGAATAGAAGTGACCATAGGAAGTTGGCCCTCAAAGACAAACTTTGAAACATTAAGATGCAGAAGAATGATGCTATTACAAAGTATCTCGCTAGATTTACACAAGTTCGGGATGAGCTTGGAGGGGTTGGTGTGAATGTTGCGGAAAATGACCTAGTGAGCCTAGCTCTTCTAGGCCTTCCAAAATCCTAGCATAGCTACCAGGACTTGGTGAACGGGAGGGAGAAATTACTAAATTGTGAATGCTTATGGTATGATTTGATATAAGAAGAAATTAGGCAAAATACCAGAGATGGAGGTTCATCCAAAGGAGAGGATGAAGAGAATTTTGCACTGGTTGGGAAGGGAAAGAAGGGAAAAGGGAAGAAATCTCAAACCAAACTAGATTCCATCCAAGGGGGGCAAGAAGAAAGACTTGTCCAAAATAAAATGCTTTAATTGTCATGAATCCGGGCACTATGCTACAAAGTGTCCACACAAAAATTCTATTAAGAAGAACTCAAGAGTAGTAGAAGCTGAAGCTTTGGCTTCACAGTTCGAGTTAGAATTCACCCTGATCACATGCATGGACAACAGTGTGATGGGGAGTGTGCGGTTATTAGACTCAAGTGCCTTGTTTCACATGATAGGTGTAGATATTTTTTAAGTGACTAGAGGAGAAAGATTTGCACATGCATATTGAGCTTGGGGATGAGGGAAGCTACAGTGCTACCAGGATTGGTACAATAACTTTTAATAGGGATTTAGTATCCCCTCAAAGATGTCATGTTTGTACCAGGATTGAAGAAGAAACTCATCTATGTAGAAGTTTTGGAATGTTGTGGCTATGAAATTATTTTCAGTAAAAGGAAAACCTTTCTTAGACAAGCGGGGTTCGTGTGAAGAACTTGTACAAACTTGATGTGGAAGATTGTGTTGCATTAGGCAATAAGGAAGAGAAAGTGCAGAGTAAAGATGTTGGTGAACTTTGGCACAAAATACTTGGTCATTTGAACCATGGCGCCCTTAAAATTATGCAGCAAATAAACAATGGCCTCCCTAAAGGATCACTTGAAAAGAAGGATGTATGCAAGGGTTGTACCTTGGGGAAGAAGGTAAAATACACATTCAAAGATCAAGGCAACAATTCAAATTCATTCCTTGAGAGATTCCACTCTAATGTTTGTGGACACTTCTTGATATCCTCCATTTCCAAACATAAATACTATGTTATTTTTATTCATAATTTCTTAAGATATTGGTGGATCCTTTTCATGCGGAAGAAGGATGATACATTTTTAAATTTTGTAGAATTCAAGGCACTAGTTGAGAAAGAGAGTGGCAACAAGGTGAAGGCTCTCAGGAGAGACAATGGAGGTGAGTATGATTCAAATGACTTCAAGGGATTTTGTGCCAAAGAGGGATTCAAAGAGAACTGATAGATCCCCACAACTCACAGTAGAATGGGGTAGCTAAGAGAAAGTACCAGAGCATTGTTGGAGTTGTAAGAGCTATGCTACATGACCAAGGCATGCCACTACATTTGTGGGCAAAGGCATGTAACACAACATAATACTTACAGAACTAGAGCCCTCATCAGATTCTTGGAATGACTACATTGGAGAAGTCCTTCTCAGGGAGAAAGTCATATGTGTCTCATTCCAGAATTCTTGGAGCCTTTATTTACTACCATGTCTCAAAAGATTTGAGGAAGAAACTTGAGTTGACAACAAAGCTGGGAGTTTTTATGGGTTACAACAAAACTCCACACAATTACTGGGTGTACTTACCTTCCCTCGGAACGATAGTTGTGTGAAGGGATGTATAGTTTGATGAGGAGAAAGAAATGAGATGCTATCTTAAGAGGGAGCTTCAAATCCCACCAGAAGAGGAGCTTTTAGCTCCAAAGGAGGAGCCTCAGGAAGTTGTGGAGCAACAAAAAATGGAGGATCAGAGAGGAGGTAGAGTAGAGACATCCACTCAAGCAGAACCATCTAGAGAAGGTATAAAGAGAACCAAGGAAGCTGATAAATTGATGCATGATGTGAGGGAGAATGTGCGAACTCCTTCAAGTTTGCGCAGGAAAAGGAGGTCACCTGAGAGGTACACTAGCTACATGGATCTAATGATTGAGCTTGTAGAGATTGATCCATCCTCTTTTGAGGAAGCATTTGAGCAACCAGTTTGGGTTGATGCAATGGTGCAAGAATATCAATCCATCATGAAGAAAATTGTTTGGGAAGTGGTCTCAAGACTGGCTAATAAATAATTTGTGAGTTTGAGATGGATCTTCAAGGTTAAGCATGCAACAGACGGAAGAATAGAGAAGCATAAGGCTAGATTTGTGGTCAAAAGATTCTCTCAAGTTGATGGAATTGACTATGAGTAAACCTTTTCTCCTGTAGCAAGGTGTTCATCCATTAGATCAATTCTTGCATTGGTTGTGAATATGGGGTGGAATATCCATCAGATGGATGTAAAAAAAACATTTCTCAATGGTGTTATTGGGAGGAAGTGTACATAGAGAAACTGGAAGGTTTTGATACATTTGATCAGGAGTCTCATGCGTGTAAACTCGGGCGAGCATTGTACGTGTTCTAGCTCCAAATCTCACTATTATGGTTTGTGATGCTGCACTCATGGCCTAGGGCAACCCCTTCTTCCAGACCTGTTCCAAGATATAAAAAACAGTGTTTTATTCCTTATACGCGACATTGCCTTGAGTTAAACGAGTGTATACACGGGTAGGCATATACCCAACCCGCGTATATGTATTAAAACACTTAAAAAATGATAAAACTCCTTAATTTCGGGCGGATATTGCAGGTTTTACCTCCTGATCACCTGTTAGTGCCCATGGCCCAACTGTTCCCAACCAACTCCCAACTAAAAAACTACTTTGGGAGAGGTATAAAAAGACCTCAAGGGGAAGGCCTAAAGGAGGAGAGAAGAGAGAGAAAGGTTATTATACTGAGATTTTTCCCCTGACCAGGTCTGAAGGACCCTTTGTGCCTTCTTGCACTTCCCCCATTTGTACAGGAATCCCTTGTTTCCTTGTGTGTTGATGTTCATCCACTACTTATGACATCATGGAGTAAGTCATGGAAGGAGTTTGCTAAAGGCTTGAGGTTGGACGGATCCGGAAGGAACCTTTGCTTGGAGCCTGCAAAAGGTTACTCAGGTGAAATTATTCCTTTTATGCATTTTATTTGTCTATAATAAAGAAACACGTCTTGGTACCTGATATAGATCCTCTTTATGTTTATGTTATTCATGTTGGAATTCATATGTGAATGGTTGTTTAAAGTTCATAACTAACTACCTTCCTTTATAACATGAAGATGATTTCTTTATAAGTCTTTGTCCATATACTGTTGTGTTCTTTGGAATTGGTTGTTTTGCAGGATAAGGGAGCAAAAGGGACTTGAAGAAGGGTTTGGACCCTAAAGGACCTTCTCGAACGTAGGACCTAAGGTACACCCCTCTTACTATAGAATTTGCTTATAATAGCATAATGGCTGTGTGAATGTGTGTTTCTCGTTATAGACAACTTTCAGTCTGCTAGGGTTTCAACCCAAAAGCCCTAGGGGAGCATTTCCCTCAACAGAATTGGCGAATCCATTGGGGACAACACTCTTGTTGTTCCTAGTTTGGGTGTTTTTCAAGCCAATCAGGGCTCAGTTGCCTGTTTGCTTGCTGTTGCTGTGTGGTCTATTCTTGAATTCTAAGTTTTGCCAGTTTCTTCAGTTTGTTTTTTATTTTTCTTGAAATCTTTCATATACGCTGTTTTTCTTAGTTACAGAAGCGTATATACGCTTGTTTCCTGAAGTTAACCCACGTATACGTAGGTTTCCTTAGGATCAGCTGTGTATACACACAATCTGTACGTAAGTACAGTCACGTATATCTTGCAATTTTCAAGATTTGTAAATCTTTTTGTCTCTGAAGGTCTGTCTGGTGGTTTGATTCAGTCTGAAACTGTCATTTTCCAGTATCAGTTGTTTGTTTTACAAAAAGCATCTTGCTCTAAATTCTCTTTGATTGTAAGGGGTATTGGTATTGTTTTTGTTGTTGCAAGCGTCATCATTTTCTGCTAAAGCGCGCAAGATTTCTTGCTGGAATCTTGGTTGCTCTGATTCATCAGGGCAGAAAGATTGGCCTCAATCTTTGTGTTAAATATTGCTTTTGGTGACTTTTTGTTTGCTTGACAAAACTGCTTTTTGTGACCATCTACTTCTTTGTTTCATGAAAGTTGTTGATTGATACTTTCTTCAAATTTGTCTTTTTAATCTTTTTTGGTCTTTGTTGCCAAAGCTTTCATTGCTGCTTTTGATTGTTAAAGAGCATCTTTAAACACATTTATGTTTGTTGAGTTTTCATTCATTGTGTGGTGTCAACTTACAAAAGTGTTTGTTGCCTATTTTTCAATCGCAAAGTTTCAGTCTTGTTGAGAGCATTTTTGAAAAGACTCTTTTGTTGTTGCTTTGAAGAAAACTTTTTGAAAACCTTCGTTTTGCTTTCTTGAACTTGGTTTTCAGTTTGTTTCCTTTTAGTGAATGAAAGTGCTTTATGTTTGTCTTGAAATTTGTTTTTAGTGTTTAAATGAAATGAATGGTAGCATCTCATATTCCATCTAGACATTTTAAGTGGCAAAACAAAAATTGATAAACAAGCAACTTTCATTTCTTGTTTTTAGAGTTGTTTTGAATCTTGCATCAACATATATTTGTTGCATTAGGATATGTTTGCATATCTTTTTAGGCATACATAGCTCTGTTAACTTTTGTGAGTGTGAAGCGTGAATTAACGAAAAGAAAAGAAAATTTTGTTTTATTAGAAGTTCCTTTGAACCCTTTAGAAATTTCTTTTCACCGAAAAACAAAAACAAGTGCATGCGCATGTAGTTAGGTTTTTATTAATTTCTTTTGCGTCAAAAACACCACTAGTTTCACTTCCGTTATCCTGTGACTTAAAGAACAGTCTATTTTAAAATCAAGCGCTAACTAAAATTCACTAAAAAAATTTCTTTTAAGTTAGATACACCAACAAGTTTTAGGATTTTAGGGCCTTGGATTAGGCGAGTGGAGAGTTAACTCTCCAAGGCCATTTAAATGTCAAACGTAGGAGTCTGAATAGCGAGTGAAAATCCAATAGCGTTAGGAAGACCAGGAAAGCTCTGGATCTGAGAGTTAAGCACGAGGGTTTGTGAAGATAGGGAAGAGAGATACCCCCTCTCCTACTTGTCTGAACTTACCTCACGACTGTTCCGCCCGGCTTCTGCGACGAGTTGGTATCCATAGTTGCTATTCCTAGGGATCTACACACGTGGCTACGGAGGGGAATCCCATGGCACCTGAGGTCGACGTTGCATCACTCTCGACAGTACTACTAGAGGGCACCCTTGCGAAGCTTGGGGGCTTGCACTAGCGCAGGCTGTTGTTAGGAGGTCAACGTAACTTCCTCTGTTACCTTCACTGATAGGACTGGGCCCTCATTATCCCAGGCTATCTTCGGAAGGCCCCTTACTCCACTTTCTTGTATTTTGGTGTCCGGTCCTCATCACCCGGAGCGTAAATACTTGGAAGTTGTTTGGCTGGCTGGCTTCTTTTAGGGACTTTTTAGTGAGTGCTCTTTGCTCCTTGTATATAGTTGGCTTTAGGTATTTTTGTCTAGTCACGTTTGGACTGTATTCTGAGTGACTGGCTTACCACTCTACCGATCTTGAAAGGGCTTGTGGTCATTCTCTCAGAAGTTGTGGAGTTGCCTCCTCCAGGGCAAAGGTTTTGATTGCTTATCCATATTCCTTGAAAAGTTATTTCTACATCCCCGTAAGGGAAGGCTCTGCGGATCAGTTAGATATGGCCAATATTCCTGTGGAAACCAACCAAGGTACCCTTCCAAAAGGGGATCCTTGTGCTTTTCCATTCTTTGGAAACGTTGGTGCTCCCTTGATGGCCACTTTGAATATTCCTGGGTTGAATGTTGGACTACCCATTTGGCTGTGGTCCACTCCGAATATTCCAAATGCTCTTGAAGCCTCTCAGTTGAATGCTTTATTTCAACGGCATCAAATGGGTGCTAATTTTTCATCTTCTTTCAAAGAGAAATCTGGGATTCCTTTTTCCCCTCCTTCTTGTAATAAGAAATCTAAAAAGAGGAGAAAGAGGAAGTTAAAGAAGAATAATAATTCTATCCCTTCATCTTCAACCTCTGCTAGTCATGTTGGAGATGGGCCTTCAATCGCTGCAAGTCATGCTGGGGGCACAAGTGTAGTCACCGCAAGTCATACTAGCACTTCATCTTCAACCTCTGCTAATCATGTGGAAGATGAGTCTTCAACCTCTACTCGTCATGTTGGAGATGGATCTTCAGCCGCTGCTAGTCATGCTGGGCGCATAAGTCTAGTCACTGCAAGTCATACTAGCAAAGAGTCACCGACCTCTGCAAGTCATGTTCAGGACTCTCCGCAAACCACTGCTAGTCATGTTGGCGGAATGGAGATTGATAAGAAACCTAGACGTAAAAGTTTTAAACCGAAGTTCCCTTGTAAGATATGCAAGGGAGACCATCTTACTCATTTATGCCCTGGCATTCCAGAGGTCCAAAGGATATGGTCCGAGTTTGAAAGTTCTTCTACTCCTACATCTGATATGGTTTCTCGTCAATCCCATCAACCATTGGTTGATAAAGTGGTTGAGCCAGTGCAATCGTTGGCCGATTACACTCCTCTTTTGGGGGGTGAAGCACCTAACAAAAGAGTTTGTTTTATCTCTAGTAGAGAGTCTTTTGGTATAGGGGGCATTCTGGTTTCTTCGAATGTTCCCCCTCCAAGTTCTAAGAGTGTTTCCTTTGATTGGGATAGTTTTGTTGAGCCTCATCTTCCTTCTGTTGCACCTTTCAAAATAAAGGTCAGAGTGAATTCCACAAATGTCTATCGATGTATGGTGGATGAAGGATCCTCTACAAGTATTATATCCTCTTTGACTTGGAAAGCTTTGGGTTTCCCAAAGTTGTTGACAGCTCAGAGTCAGTTGTTAGCCTATGATAGAAGACCTGGTGAATCTATGGGTATTCTTCCTCAATTGCCTATCACTTTAGGTGGGAAGATTGTCTTAATCGATATGATGGTGGTTGATAGCCATCTAGACTTTAATATGCTACTTGGGCATGATTATGTCTATGCTATGAACGTTGTGGTGTCTTCACTCTTTCGAGTAATGTGCTTTCCTCATAATGGGAATATTGTCACTATTGATCAGCTTGCATCTGATAATCACCACCCTAATTCGACTTTACTGTAGAATACCCCTTGGTTTGTTCCAAGTGTTCAAGTAGACTCTACCCCGCCACGGTTCAATTATGTGGCATTGAATCCTCAATGTTCAAATGCTTCTGAGAAGGATCCTTTGACCTATTATTCTCCTTCTTGGGACTTGGTCCCGGCAGTTGACTGAGAGATTCTTCCTATAGGGACATGGGACCCTTTAATTCCCTCTGTTGATCCTTGCAGTTCTCATGATTTCCTAGAACTTGTTTTACCTTCATAGGAGGAACTCTTTGAAGCCATGAGTTATGACTACCAAAGGAATCATTGGCCTGAGCCCTACAAGGGGTTTTTTCAGATGAACTATTATGCATAAGCCACAAGGTTGCATGGTTCCCTGTACCATATTGTATATATAAGGTACGCATTTTCGAGTTTTGTATTCTACAACACAAGATTTTATATGAAGTTTATATGTGGGATGTATTAACTTCTTGTCTAGTGTTCCTATTTATGTATACAGAACTTGGAAGATTTCTCCTTTGGAAATTTTATGGTTGGTCCGTTCTGATAGGTATTGGTTTCTGAAACTGGCATATAGGTTAGGTTTTTCCACCTGCATTATGCACTTATAAGTTTCCTTTTCCATTTTTGGCCTTAGGATCGACCCCACCAAGTTATGTTGCGGAACCTTCTCATTGCTTAGAAGTATCATGACTTGGGTGGTAGAGCCTACCTTATCATGGGTGCCCTAGTTAGTACCTTGTTGTCACTTGGCACTCATGCCGATTTTTTGTCCTTAGGCTTGCGATTCCTTTGTAGTCCCGCCATGACTTATGCGTTGAAGACTCATTCCTCTTAGCTTCTTCGTTTTGTTCTGACCTTATACCCTAGAGGCTCCTTTGTGTTGAGTTGTACTACTGCATTGCATGTTGACGACTTGCACGTTTTGGCCTAGAGCCGGCTTCACTTGGACTCGTGTTTAAGCCAACTTTTGACCATGATGACTGCAAAATCAACCTTGCATACCTTTGACTTCTGCAACTTGACACACCTTGACCCATGGATGGAACGCACCTTTGAGTGTCACTGACCAGTTTTCACCTCCCTGCATTGAGCATAGGAATGTTCCATTCCCAGGAACTAGATCATCTGTTTCACTGACACTCGTTCTTTCCACTATACCATAGCATTCTTTTATTTCTTTTTCAAGCTTAACAAAAAAAGACAAAAAAAACTAAATATTCCAAAAAAGAGCGGGAACGAGATAGTATTTCCATTTATTGTTGGCAGCTAGAGTCAGTCATGTCGCCCTTGAACAAAGCACTCAAAACAAAGTCTCCTCCATTTGGGCGGGATTTAGTTTGACTTAGGTACGCCTTAACCTTGTTATTGAGTCAGTTCTCCCCCGATTGGTTATCTCTTCCAATCATATGGAGGGTTCGTTCGTGCCTCCTGCATGACGAAATTATACAGAGTCATCATATGTTGCCACATAGTCACATTGAGTCGTGCTTTTGTTAAAGGGAAGTTAGCTTGAGTCGGCCTCTCTGTGGTGTCTCTTGACTCATTTTTCAGTTGGCCATCCCTGGTTTTCAGTGTCATGTCTATTATCACATCAGCTATATTGGTCCTTTACTCATGCCAGCTTGAGAAGGTCTCCATTGACTTCTTGCTGGCGAGTCTTGTCCTTATTGACGATGACATCTTGGTCTGAGGACAGGCCTAGAGCTACACGCTGGCCCTATTTTCATTATTGATAGGTCACCTTGTGCTCAGCATCAATCAGTATCATGGGTCTTTGACTGAGTGGTTTCCCTTGTGTTGGACATCAGCTTACATTATCACACATCGGGATTCATGCAGTACCTTGGTTTCCATTTGACCCTTGGGATTATTGGTTGGTTCAGAGGGTTTCTGTCGTGCGCTAGCCACATCTTGTGTACGCCAGAAACGTACTTCAGTTGGGTTACTACATCTCTTTCATCCGATTCCTTCCACATTATTGGCCTACGGGTTACACTCGCGCTAGATTGATGAAGGATGCCTTAATGCCTTCCTTCTAGCAGATCTTTCCCTATCGACTCCAACTCATTGCTCTGGGGCAAAGATCTAGAGTCCATTTGGTAGTACCTTGGGGTTTGAAGTCATTAGTGGCAGACCCTTCGCTATCGACAGTGGGAAACCATCATTGTCTCCTGATCGATAGATTCTTACAAGTGTTCGACTTCAGCTCATCTATTCACACTTGTTGGATTGTACTAGGTGCCTTGACGCTCATTATCATTAACGGCGAGTAGTCTCGCATTTGTTAACGGTATACATCAATGACCGGTAATCAAACGATTTCTCAAATGGTCGACTTCAGATCATTTGTTCCCATGGTGTAGAAATGTACCACGATGGTCGGTGAAGACCTCAGGTTGTATCAGCATTCATTGGTTCACTTGACAGTTGCTCCTGTTGCTGCTAGTTGATACCACTCCACATTATATGTTGCAGTCAGTCATGGCGACATTCTATATGCTAGCACCTGAGTTTGTAGTGTAGTACCATCCTTTTCCATCATGTTCAGTCGGTACCTTTTGGGATCAGTCTTTGATATCAGTGATTCGTTGCATTTTTCAACATCATTGACAGTCTTATATGTGATATGCAGACATGTACTTGTTCTATCATGATCAGATGATCCATTATGTATTTTCCAGTCATTTATACTTGTATACTTAGCGGATCTGCTTGTACTTGATGTGCGAACATGCTTTGCTTTCTCTAAGCATGGGTATGCCCGCCTCAGACATTGTTTCTTTCTGATCTCCTTTTGTGGCTTGGCAGGCTGAATTCTGGTGAAGTCCTCCTCGGTTTTTGACAGATTTCCTTTCCATGTACTTGCTTAATACATTTCAACCATCATGTACCCCTTTTGACCTCATGTATTAGGGGGCATCTGTTATAGCTCCAAATCTCACTCTTATGATTTTTGATGTTGTACTCATGGCCTAGGGCAACCCCTCCTTCTAGACCTGGTCCAAAATTTAAAAAACAGTGTTTTATCCCTTATACGCGACATTTCCCTGAGTTAAATGCGTGTATACACGGGTAGACATATACCCAACCTGTGTATATGTATTAAAACACTTAAAACTCCTTAATTTCGGGCAGAGATTGCAGGTTTTACCTGTTGATCACCTGTTAGTGCCCGTGCTCCAACTGTTCCCAACCAACTCCCAACTAAAAAACTACTTTGGGAGAGGTATAAAAATACCTCAAGGAGAAGGCTTAAAGGAGGAGAGAAGAGAGAGAAAGGTTATTATACTGAGATTTTTCCCCTGACCAGGTGTGAAGACCCTTGTGCCTTTTGCACTTCCCCCATTTGTATAGGAAACCCTTGTTTACTTGTGTGTTGATGTTCATCCACTACTTATGACATCATGGAGTAAGTCATGGAAGGAGTTTGCTAAAGGCTTGAGGCTGGACGGATCCAGAAGGAAGCTTTGCTTGGAGCGTGCGAAAGGTTATTCAGGTGAAATTATTCCTTTTATGCATTTTATTTGTCTATAATAAAGAAACATGTCTTGGTTCCTGATATAAATCCTCTTTATGTTTATGATATTCATGTTGGAATTCATATGTGAATGGTTGTTTAAAGTTCATAACTAACTACCTTTCTTTATAACATGAAGATGATTTCTTATAAGTCTTTGTCCATATACTGCTATGTTCTTTGGAATTGGTTGTTTTGCAGGACAAAGGAGCAAAAGGAACTTGAAGAAGGGTTTAGACCCTAAAGGACCTTCTCAAACGTAGGACCTAAGGTACGCCTCCTCTTACCATAGAATTTTCTTATAATAGCATAATGGCTGTGTGAATGTGTGTTTCTCTTTATAGACAACTTTCAGTCTACTAGGGTTTCAACCCAAAAGCCCTAGGGGAGAATTTCCCTCAACAATAACATCCTGCAACTCATAGACCATGATCCATATGTCTAAAAATAGACTTTGCGCCAAAAATAGCCCGCGGGCCCACTTAGTGAAGGTGACTTCTTTTCACTAAGCTCCATCATCTTGTTGCATTTTCAACACTCCCTCTCAACAAGATATGGATTATCTACAACCCCTATCTTGCCTCTGTGGTATTCAAATTTTCTCCTGGTGAGTGCCTTCGTCAAGATATCAACATCCTGATCCTCCGTGGGGATGTATGAAAGTAACATGATTCTCCGCTACACAAAATCTCTGATATGATGGTACTTGATGTCGATGTGCTTGGATCTATCATGAAATACTAGATTAGCCGAGAGTTTAATGCAACTTTGGTTATCACAATAAATCATAGTAGGCTCTAAGTGTGACCCGAACAACCCGACCAGGATCTTCCTCATCCATATAGCCTCGCATGCAGCCAAACTTTCTTCCATGAACTGAGTGCCACGGATCTCTGCTTCCTGCTGTACCAAGAAACTGTTATCGACCCGATACTAAAGATCCCTCCAGATGTGCTCTTTCTATCCGTTGGGCTCCCTGCCCGATCTGCATCCGTGAAGCCACATAGATTCACCTCATCCTCCTGTCTGTACCACAATCCATATCTCGATGTGCCTCTGAGATAACACAATACATGCTTGCCTGCCTTCCAGAAGAGCTTGGTTGGCTTAACCATAGCTTGTGAAAGCTGGTTAACAGCATAGCATATATCGGGTCATGTATTTACTAGATACATAAGTGACCCCACCAACTATCGATAAACAGTGGCATCCACTACCTCCACTGAAGTAGCATCCTCCTTCCTCCAACCTCCAACAAGAGGAGTATCAAGAGGCTTGCAACCATGCATGTTGAACTTCTCTAGTATCTCCCAGGCATACTTACCCTGAGAAACAAATAGTCCATCACTGCGCTGCCAAATTTCCAATCCCAGGAAATAATGAAGGAGGCCTAAGTCCTTCATCTCAAACTCTTTAGCAAGATCCTCCTTGCATGAAATTATCAACAGCTCATCTACCATCAAAATCAAATCATCTACATAAAGTACAATGATCAGCAACTTACCCTCCACCACAATCTAGTATAGGTTAGGATCTGCCTCACTCTTGGAGAATCCAAGTCCAGTGAAATAACTATCTATCTATGTGTATCAAGCACGAGGTACTTATTTCAACCCATACAGCGCTCTCTTGAGCCTGCACACATGCAACTCGCTGCTGAAGATCTCGAAACCTTTGGGCTGCTCTATGTACACCTCCTCCTCAATGACTCCGTTGAGGAACGCAATCTTCACATCCATCTGATGGATGTGCCACCCCATCTACGCTGAGAGAGAAAGAATCGTCTGTATGGAAGAATACCTTGCGACAGGTGCAAAGGTCTCCTCATAATCGATCCCCTCTATCTGTGAGAAGCCTCGAGCAACAAATTTTTCCTTGTACTTCTCCACACTCCTATCAGCTACCTGCTTCACTTTGTAGATCCATCTTGAACCCACCACTGATTTCCCCTCTGGTCTTGGGACAATCTCACATGCACTATTTCTGACAATCAAATCATACTCTTCCACCATGGCATCTACCCATGCGACTCCACACCCTCAAAGGAGGAGGTCATCATCGAAATCATGCTCACCTAACCAATCCCAACCGATCATACCCTCTACACTGTTGATTGTAGGTGGGTCCTACAACCCTTCTCTGCCATATTTTGAGCCAGTCACTCATCTCATTTGCCGCTCGCCCTCTGATTGATTGGCGCTGCATGAGTGCGTCTCTTCCACTCCATGAACCATTCTGTGTCGATCCAAATCTGAAGCTCATTCTAGAACTAATAGCGTCCTCATCTGCAAAGTGTGGCCCCCTATAACAATACACTATCTCCCTCCAAAATTAACCGCTCTCACCAACAGTCTCAATGCTGGCAATACACATGAAGTTGCAAATATCCCACAAATCCCAACCTCTGGCGGGCGGCTCAAACTTCTCCACCCTCATGCATGTAAACAGGAAACCAAATACATATGAAATATCAGGCCTCTTACCAGAATTAAGCTCTCCTCGGGTTACTCATGCTCTGAGGACAACGGTTCTGCACATATACTGCAGTATTGCATGCCTCCACCCACAAGTGAAGGGGTAGGCCCTGATCATGCAACATCGCCCATGCAACACCCACGATCATTCTATTCTTCCGCTCAGCAACCCCGTTCTGTTGTGGGTTATGGGGAGCTATGAGCTCTCTTCGAATCCCTTCTACGTTGCAGAAGTCCTTGAACTCGCCAGAGATGAATTCACCACCATTGTCGCTCCTAAGAGCCTTCACCTTTTTCCCCGATTCCTTCTCGACCAGTGCTTTGAACTCACATAACTTTGACTATGTCTCGCTCTTCTTCTGCATGAAGAAGATCCAGCACTTTCGAGAGAAATCATCAAAAAAGATGACATAGTACTTGTGCTTTGTTGTCGAAGCTACTGAAAAGGTCCACACACGTCTATGTGAATTATCTCAAGGATCGTCGTGGCTCGACTATCCTTCTTGTGAAAGGTGGATTTCACAAATTTTCCCAAAGTACACCCCTTGCACTGATCTGACTGTGCAAGAGTGCCTTTAGGAAGCCCAGTAGAAATCTGCTGCAGTATCTTCAAAGCTCCATGGTGAAGGTGGCCCAATCTTCGGTGCCACATCTCACCATTATCCCAGCTCATCACTCCTTCTACCTTGCATGCCATTGTTGCGCATCCATCTACATGCAATTGATAAAGGTTCTTGACTCGAACCCCTATCTTCCGGGTTTCTCCAGTTGTCTTACTGCGCAGGAAATCCTTTCCCTCGCTGAAGACAACATCATATCCCTTGTCTTCTAACATCACCACAGAGATAAGATTCTTCTTCAATCCTGGAACATGCTTCACTTCCTTCAATATGAAGGGTTTACTAGACTCCCTCTCAAAGGAAATGGTATCGATACCGGTCACACTGTATCTACCATCATCGCCCATGTTGATGTGCACTCCAAGATCTTTCTCATCCAGATCAAAAAACAAATCTCGATCTCCTGTCATGTGAAAAGACACGCCATTGTCCAAGAACCATACGGATCCCATCATAATTTATACCAAGCATGTGATCAGTGAAAAATCCAGCTCAAACTGTGAGGCTAAGGCCTCTCTCGTTGCAGATCCAGCAGCTTGCTTATTTTTCTTCTTCTGGGGACAATTTGTGGCATAATGTCTGTGCTGGTGACAGTGAAAGCACTTCTCCTTGGACATGTCCTGCTTCTTGCCTTTCGCACCGGAATGAGGAAGCTTTCTTGTTCTTCCCCTTCTTTGCTTTGGCAGCCAAAGTGAAATTTTCTTCATCAGATGCCTTTGATGAAGATCCGTCCATGGTATTCCACCTGATCTCCTCTTGCACAAGATCAGACCAAAGTCTCTCCCATCCTGGCAATTTCTCCTGACCATTGACAGAATCCTGATAGGAATGCAAACTCTTCAGAAGATCAAGGAGAGCCAAGGTCACCAATTCTTCATCATCAAAAGTCACCCCCACACTTCCCAGCTCATCTCGACATTGGGTGAACTTCGTGAGATACTTGGGCATATTGTCTCCTTTCTCACACTTAATGTTTCTGAGTTTATCCTTGAGCGCCAACTTCCTCAGCTGACTTTTGCTTTGGAATAAATCTGTCAACGCTTTCCACATCAAGTATGGAGAAGCCTTTCCATGTAGGCTGGATACAATGTGATCCTTCACGCCCTCCAACAGAATCCTTCGACACTTTCTTGTCTTCTTTTTCCAAGCCTCAACTTGAGCAGCATCAGTAGGCTTTGGGACTTCATAACCTATGAACTCCTTCAACCCATTGTCATCTAACACTGCCTCCATCTAGTCTTTCCATGCAATATAATTCGAGTTTCCATCAAGGGCATACTCCAATCGCAATCCATTGAAAGACATTTCAACTTCGACACCAATAAAACACTACTGCAAATTCGAATTCCACCAGCTCAAAACTCAACCACTTCTGATCTAAAATTCGTGAGAAAAAAGTATTTCTCGTATGGAGATTGACTATATGGGCATTTACCAGATATCTCACCTTCCAAAAGAAGGATGAATCTAGAGGCTACCTGGCCCGATTATAGACTCTGCCTGAAGAAATAAAATGTAATCACTTTCTGAATAATAGATCTGATGATCAACTTTGCTCTGATACCATGTAGAAATTTGAAAAATATAACACTCATTCACAGATATTATCCTCATTATACACTATTTTCAGAATGCATGCATAATGCATAACCTCCTCTACCATTGATCATCAATTTGCGGAATTGAAAAAACAATTGCATGCGCACATTGAAACATCAATCACACATATCAACACAGTATGTAATGGGGAAAGCATACAACTGAAAACCCCAACTATCTGTATATTATAATGATAGAGAACATGTAACAATACATAGTTCAATACTCCTCACAAATACTCAGTACTATCTCCACATGCTACACACATACTAGCTCAGATCTGAACAAGTCACGGGTTCAAATATCCTCCACTGTTTACCTGCCTCTACTGCGCAATCCACGTTGAGAATAGATAAGATCCAAGTTCGAATTCCCTTGGCTTGTACTACACAATCCTCATTGGCAATCTCAATCAATGATTGTGCAAATCTCATGCACAGCTATAGTCACAACTGATAGTAGTCTCACCCTTTCACCCACCTCTAACACTTGTCTCCACTGAACTATCCATGCACTGAGTTAACTGATGTAT
>APFE031189235.1:3007-31781 GCA_000404065.3 Pinus taeda
CTTCATCTCAGAACAATCTTGTCCCATATTTCCTTAGCAGATTTATACTGCATGAATTTGACAAATTCAGACTGTGATAGACATCCCAATAGAGTATTGACCGCCTTTGCATTCGTTTCATATTTCTTCTTCTCAGCCGGATCTGTGGGATTCGATGATGGAAAAATATACCCTGTATCTTTGATATGCCAGAATTCAGTACCCAGAGATTGAAGATAGGCAGTAACTCTAACCTTCCAGTATATGAAGTTTGTTCCATCAAAAATCGGTGGTCTGATTGATGCTTCCCTCTCGTAGTTGCTCATGATGAAAGATCTTCCTTCAAGCGATCAAGCTTCTTCAGAAGGACCTGCTCTGATACCAATTGTTGGGAATAATACTGAGAGGGGGGGTGAATCAGTATTATCACGTCAAATATTCCTTTTTTAAAAACATATTGTATACGCTACTTCAGTTAGTTAAACCCGCGTATATACGCAATTATGTAGAAGGAAACCCGCGCATACAAAGCAAACTTTTAATTTACTTTATCTTTCTGATGATGATTGTTAATCTGTGATGCATAATCAAATAACCAGTAACCAGAGAGTAAAACAGAGCAGAAAGACAATCACACACAAGAACACAAGATATAAGGTGGAAACCCAATGTGGGTGAAAACCAACTGCTGTAATTCATCTCTATCTTTCTTTAATTAGAAACTTCTTTCACAATGTACTGGTGCATTCCTTTACCAGTACGCAGGCTGCAACCTGCAGAAAGCTACAACTCTCTCTCTCGTTCTCTAGCTTCACCTGGAAGGGAGCTACAACCCCCTTTAGCTCTTGTACTAGCCAAGATACTAGTACGTAGGTGCTGGCCTACCGAAGGCTACAACCTTCCCTTTCTTCCAGGTATCACGTTTTATAAATTTTCAGACTGGATCCATGAACATCAATCAATCATCAAGAATTTCTCCATCAACCAATATCCTTTTCACCAATTAGATTTGAATCAAGTAGATACTTCTCTGATAGCTGTACCCAAAACACAGTACCAGAAACCTCACACCAGAAAACAGAACCCAGAATACAACAACAATATATAGAAGCAACTAGATCACAATTTAGAGTATATACGCTATTTCAACAGCCTAAAACTAGCATGCATACGCTTCTGCGTATGGAACAACCTGCGTATACGCTACTTTACTTCACAGAAACTGCGTGTATATGCGCCTTCGCTTCACTGAACCTACGTACATATCTATAAAGGATAATTTCACTCTTTCAGATATTCAATCATCAATTAACCCTGATTCTCAGACTTGTAGATCAAGCAAGCGCCACATCTAGCAGATCAAAATCATACAAGGATACTATCATTCAAGCTTAAAGATTATGACCCATCAATAGAACTTATCCTTCTTTTTGCGCTAAGGTTCCTCCTTCATTCAGATCCAGATTTGCATCATAACTCAATTACCAATATACCAGACCTAGCACTTTTTCAGATCTTCAATAATAATTCAGATGATCATTTGTCACAAGATCTCCTTCCTCTTTTATAGCTTTAGGACTTCCACAATACCATGGTCCAAAACCATAACATTTCAATACCATGAACCCAAAACTAGGGATCAACACATCTGACGAGTCGCCAAGGTCCAAAACATAGGTTCAAATCCCAAGGACTAACTACCATGGACCAAGAGTATGATCCCCAACATATACGCGCTTTTCTAAAGTATAACCCGCGTGTATACGCGTCTTCGTCTAGATGAACCTGCGTATATGTCTTTTTCTACTTTCTGAGTGCCTGAACTAAGATCTGTTACCAAAGATAGTTGCCATCAAGGACAACACCTGTGCCATAGCTCCAAACCTGTGCCATAATGCCAATAGTTATCTCTGTATTTTGTTGCCTTCATGTTTAAATCCGGATCAGCTGCATGGGATTATTCGAGCCTTTCTCGTTTGTGTTGGGGGCATGGCTGTAAATATCGAAATAGAAATAGTTGATGAAAATTTGGATTATTATCTCCTTTTGGGAATAAATTGGATTTATGAGATGGATTCTATTGTATCATCGTTATTCTGCATCCTCTATTTTCCTCATGAAGGGAGAATTGTAATGGTTAATCAGATGTATTATTCTCCAAGTAAATCCAATGCATCTTCTCAATCTACTGTTACCTTAGTGAACAATCCTAAGCAACCTATTGAGAATCTAGGAGTTGGGATGTATTCTTCCTTATTGGCTACCTTTGATTTTCCTGCTCCTATTGCTTGAATTAATGATATTTCATCTTCCAAGACACCTTCTCGAAGAGAGTTCTTTAGAAATCATTATTTTTTAGATCCTTGACCCTTACCCTCTGCTAACACCACATTATATGGGGGGCAAGTGGGTGGAATGGAATTTCCTATGTCTGCAGTCGAAAGTGCTTATTAATCTATCGTTAACACTGCAGAATTCGATCCTAATCCTCTTTCACTGGAGGATCTAGATGGGGATGTGGCTGCAACCTGGACTCTAGATTCAACTTCTGCTATGGATTGCCTAGATATTGTTTTGCCATCCAAAGAGGAAATTCTAGAAGCAATGATGAGTATTGAGAGGCCATGGGATGATTTTCATCATCGGTCATATTTCCTCCCTAATTTTCGAAAAGTAGAATCAAGCTTGCCCAGTCCTTCATCTATTGGTGATGTTCACGTAGTTTTAAATCCTTTGTCTCCAACACAGTTTTTTTCTGAAGGTAACATTTCTGTCATTTCAAAAAATGTTCTAGTGAACATCTCTATAAATCCCAATGTTATCAAGAATGTCTTCATTGGAGCTGATTGTTCCCTTGAAGAAATTCGAATTTATACCGATCTCTTTAAAGAGTTTCGAGACGTGTTTGCTTGGTATTATGAAGAAATGCCTGGGATAGATCCATCTGTAGTCCAACATGAGATCAAGACATATGAAAATGCAAAACCTATTTTCCAGAAGCTTCGACCGAGAAACCCTAGGAAAGAAGTAGCTATCAAAGTTGAGGTTGAAAAGTTGCTTAAAGCGGGTTTCATATACCCCATTCTTTTAACTGAGTGGGTCTCAAATCCAATCCCAGTTGACAAGAAGCAAGGAATGATCCGTGTGTGCATTGACTTTAGGGACTTGAATAAGGCTTGTCCTAAAGATAATTACCCCACACCATTTATTGATTATATTATCGATGAGTGTGCAGGTAATGAGATTTTCTCTTTTATGGACTAATTTTCTGGTCATAATAAAATCAATATTCATTTAGAAGATCAACATAAGATAAATTTTATTTTCCCCTAGGGTACATTTTCATATAGGAATATGCCTTTTGGCCTTAAGAATGCTGTAGCTACCTTTCAGCGAGCCATGTCATATGATTTCCATGATATCAAACATATTATCGAAGCATACTTGGATGATTTAGCTACTCGTTCTCGAAAGAGAAATGATCATCTCAAGCATCTTCGATTAATTTTTGAACGATGTCATTTATAAGAAATCCGGTTGAATTTGAAAAAGTGTGTTTTCACCGTGATTTCTGGTCAGTTGTTGGGATCCATCATTTCTACTGAAGGGATTTGTTAGGCATGTAATCCCCCACAACATGGTTTGGGGCTCAAAGCCCAAGTTTTGGTCAAATGTATTGTAAGACTCCGCGAATTGTGGGCGCGAAGTATAGGTTGAGTCATAGGGTTGTCCTCCCTAAGTATTGTAAAGTAATGTAATGTCATGTTGGCCTACCCATGGTCCGTGGACCATGGGATTGTATAAATAGAGCGAGGCTCTAAGTTGTAAAAGCAGCTAAGCAGCTGAGTCGCGAAGGAGCGAAGATAGAGCATAGAGTAAGAGTCTAAATGTATTGGGTCGTAGTAGTAGGAAGAGGCTTTGCAGCTGAGTGCACATAGGCCTAGTAGAGTATGCAGCTGAGTGCACAGACCCCTGTAGCTGAGTGCGCAGGGTAGTGTCGAGTCTGTAATCTTGAACGAAGAATAATAAAGAGAAGCTAATTCCAATTTCTGTGCATCTGCTTGTGTATTGCCTTCTTTACATTTATACTGTTTTGTTTATCACGTGCACTTATATGATTACTAGATATACTGTTAATTATCACTAGTCTTACATAAATAAGTTAAGTAATCGGGTAATAACAGGTTAAATAGTAAGGAGCTTGGGTATAATATGGATCGCGCCCCGGGTAGGACTGTGCGAAGGCAGCATCACAGGTTGTGAGGGACTAATAGGTGTGCATAGCGACGAGCACGCAAGGTCAAACCGTGGGCTCCCAAAAGCGCATCAGACATCCCTAGGGTGCGGAAACCTGGTTCTAGCACCCGCCCCTACTACTTCGGGTGAGACCTCAGTTCGCACTCCGTGGACTGTTATCGAAAGGGCCAGTAGTACCAGGATTTTCTTGGCTAAATCACCTTTGGACTTGGGTCAGGCCCATATAAGCCAACAAATGGTTCCGTTGTCGGGACTGGGATTTTCATAAGGGATGTCTGATGTTGTGCCACTGGAATCCAACAAAGAAAGAAATTGAAGAGTGGTTGGACAAGAAGATTCACGAGTTAGTAGCGCAGGAAAATAGAAATCCGCAAGTATCTAAGGAACAATGGTTGGAGCGCTACTTGTATACGAAAATCCATGAAATTTTCTTTGCATCCTTTCCTTCTTAGCTGTATGAGTGGATCACAAAGCTAGCAGACAGTCAAGGAAGGTGTAGGCTCAACAAACCAATCGTGTGGAATCTGAAATTAGTGCGTAGACGATAAGCGTCAAGAGATAAGATTGTGGGAGCTGTGGACCATTAGCTCGACCGAATTATAGGAGGATTTATCATTGATTTCATGGTAGACACAAACGTTAGCTACAGTGAGGCGGAGTGATGTTTCCTTAAGGGACTGTGAGGTAAGTATATTAAATCTTTGAACACTTGGATTAAGATGATATTGTATGAAAAGAGGGTTATGCGAATAAATTAATGTTTGGGACTACGCGAAGTGGGAAGATCTACAAAAGCGGAAGTAGTGAAGAATTGGAAACCAGTCCCTTAATTTCCCCCTCACGGGAGAGCGAGGAAGAGCTCGCGAAAGTCTCTTTGAGAAGCGCGGTGAGTTTGATAAGGCAGAAAATTCCACGCCTACCACCTCCACCTACACCACCACCCGTCTCACCCTCATCACCTCCATCTCCACCCACCCCACCTCCACCACCACCATATTTCAGTATGGCGAGTTGGATCAAACTACCGGTATTCAGAGGAGTGGGGAATGAAGATCCGGACCAATTTTGGTTTGTGGTAAGAGCAGTATGGGAAGCGTAGGGTGTTGTGGATGACAATATCAAGAAGGCCACATTGGTGAGCACGTTGTAGGATTGCGCATTAACATAGTACATCAAGCATTCTAATGGACATCCAAACACAGGAATTTCAAAAATCCAGACTACGCTGAACAAGGAATTTAGTAGGCCAAAGTTAGAGACACAATCAATCATTGGGTTTAAGGAGATCTTGATTCTCCCGGGCGAGACACCCTAGGATCTGGACTAAAGACTAAAGGGCATGATTCGTGAAGCCAACATGACATTGACAGATGGAGAACACCGCGCATGGTTTGTAGCATCACTGACACTGCACTTAAGGATGACGTTGTCACAGCAAAAACTTTCCACCCGAGCCGAAGCTTTGGAGATGGCGATGAGATTGCATGAGACTCCTATACAAGACCTTGGTCTAAGAGTCCAACAAATCCATGTGCAACTACAAAATCTATGTCTAGAAATGCAGAGTTTGAAATAGGACATGACACCTCGGCTAGAGGCGCGCGAGGAGGTATGGTGCATAAAATGCAAAGGCCAGGGGCATGACAAGGATCACTGTCCAGTGTTCGTGAATTACTTGGCAGGAGGAAGGCCAATGCCATTAAGACTTGAGGCACAGGTAGGACTGAGCATGACGCCTGCATTATGGTGCGTGATCTATCAGATAGGAGGAAAACAAACTATGGATAATTGTCATCTATTGCAGAAGTATACGCAGACGTCCCAACAATTGTTTTGTAACTTCTGTAGGTTGGTAGGCCATGATGAGTGCACCTGTGGAAGCTACAAACTAATGATTTGATCAGACACCTGCCTATAGGGTGCAGACCAAAACGCGAGCCCTCAACCCAAATGCAGGAATGGAGTGCGCTGCATTTCAGGGCCTCAGTCGAGGTTGAAGTGGAATGGGACTAGGAAGGGGTCACAGACAATTAATTTGTTATAATTGCGGAGGGCTAGGGCACTATGCCTGTGATTCTACAAATTTGACAAGGACATCATGTTTGTATTGTACTCAGTTTGATCATGAGGTAGAAGACTGCCCTACATTGATAGCGAGACTGCGCGAAAAGGGGTACCCCAACCCCCTCCGACTTAGAATCTACAAATGATGAGGTTTGAGCCATGCGAAGAAGACCCGAATGTAAACATGATGCTCAGGAGCAGTATGACCACTGGCGATGATAAAGGTAAGCAGTCAGAAGAATTGCATGGGTTCGCAAGGCTCCTACAAAGGAACCCGAATTTGATTTAGAACGTGTGAAGGAGACATTCATGGAAGCTAAGAAGAGCTTCACGGAGACCTCCACTCCAGGTAGTAAGGATCAACTAGAACCAGGGATGGATCCTTCAATGCTCACTACCTTTCTGGAGACATGCATGAAACTGCTATGTGACAGCAAGCAAGTAAAAAGACTACAAGAACTTATCACTAGGTGTGCGGGGTCAGGAGAGGTACGCGTGGTCCGGAAACTTGGTAAGCATGAATTTCACATAGGAAGGGAAATGAGGTTGACTGTGAAAATCGACGAGTATGAAATGGATCAGGTAATCCTAGATCTGGTATTGGATGCAAATGTACCCCCAAAAAAAACATGGGAATGCATGGGCAGACCCGCACTACAATGGTCTCCTATTTAGTTATGAATGACGAACAAATAGAAGATCTTACCCATGGGAATATTGCAAGGGGTAACAGTAGATATTGAAGGTGCGAGCACGCAGGTAGATTTTGAAGTGATAGAGATTGTCGATGAAAATAATCCCTATCTTGCGCTACTAGGAATAGACTGGGCCACCGATATGAATGGAGTCATAAATCTGAAGAAGCGCAAAATGATCTTTGAGAAAAAGTCACTACACGTAGTAGTACCGCTAGATCTAGCTTAAGGAGCGCGATACACTGAACCGGTGCGCGACAATGATAGTAACGACGATGTCAATTGTATTTACAAGATAACCGCGCAAGAAGAGGATTGGGTGAATCTGACTATAGATGGAAGGATTTCGTGGGAGCACGAAAGCTCCTGCACTTTAGATTCAGATAAAGAGATAGAATGATGGGAGAATCAGCTGCACGAAGTAACAATGCTTAATTGCAACATGATGGTTAGGTCATTGCTTTGCATGACAATAGAGGCAAGGGATCTACCGACATATGATGGGTTGATAACGGTGGATGAATTCCTGAGCGAATTTGAAAGCGCAGTACTAGAACAATAGCGATTCGATGCTCTAAAGTGGGCACTGCGCGCAACGCCTGCACGATGGTGGGGTATGCATCAAAGAAGTTTTGAGGATTGGCGTAGATGCAGAAGGATGATGCGCCTACGCTTTGGAAAACCCCAGTTCGGAATAAGAGCCAGTCAACAGGGGTGGGACAACTTGCACGCTTACCTTTCCCGATGGGTACAGACATATGCTATACAATCCACACAAGCGGACACCACTCCCAGAATAGAGAATCAGAACAAACTGCAGCAGCAAGAAAGGTGACGTGCGCTACCAATTATCCATGGAGAGGCATTCGATAAGGTGTGCAAAGTACTAAACAGGGTTCACTAGGTGAGACACATTGACTGGGACCTGTGCGTACCAATGGTTCGATGGGCCTATAGGACCATGTGCAAGACCCTAATCGCAGAAACGATTCCAAAGGTGCGGAACATAGTGGAGACTGTAATTTCTGAATAGAATGCAAAGAGGAGTCCACCCGTAAGAGCTTCTGTAGTTGTGACAGTGCACGAAGACTAGGACGAAGAAATCACACAGCTAAATGAGGTCGAACACATAAAATTTCAGGAAGCCATTTGGCGAGGGAACCTTAGACTTCACAAACTAAAAAAAGACCGAGTACAATTGAGGAAGAAAAGCATTTTGATGGATGCTGAGATCAAGAGGCTGGAAAATGAGATCAAGCAAGCATGTCTCGTCAATAAACCAAGGATGACAAGGCAAGGTGCAGATGATCATACCACTGAATTAGAAGATTGTTGCCGAGAATTTATGACTCTGTTTCCATGGCTACGACCACATCTCACCAAACGCGGTAATCAGGATTTTTCGTGGACTATACTGGAAGGTGAGTTTAAGCCTTGCACAGGTGGTGTGACCACTTGATTAGCCGTAGGAAGCACAATCTCAGCACTCTAGGCACTTGAAAGAGAGCACAGGACTATAAAAGAGTCTGTTTGGGAGCTGTATGATAAGGGAGGTGCACGCAGAATCAACATGTCATAAGGTTCGCACTCACGCATGGGGGGCTGCGCTACCATGCGGGTAGGCTGGGAAGCGACCGTTGGTGTCACTATTCATGATGGGATGTCCTATTTAAGGCAAAAGGGAGCAAGCGGCGGGCATTTAAGATGCGAATTAAGGGCAAGATTTGGGACAATCTGCCACCAAGAAAGCATTGATGGCCCAGAATTGGGGGGAATGGTCGAATTTGAATTCAAAAGGCGCTATAAAAATCCAGGGGCTAGCCACGAGACAACACTTGTTCACTTGAGATTTGAGAAATTGATTAGAGCACAGAGTGTTGAGCGCCGAGTGATATTCGAGCCCCAAAGTTCACGAACGACCACAGACAGTTCAAGCAAGATGGTGACTACCAGAAGAGGTTTGGGCTTTGCAGAAGGAACCGCCGACAAGGCCACGTAGAACCCCACGGTACATGATGTTCCTGAAGATACTGGGGTCTCTCTAGAAATCCCGAAATCACCTTGGATGCCGAGGCTGAAAAGATATAAGCAGGTAGTGGGACCTATCCACATGTCCTTGTGGAATCCATGGTTCGGTAAGATCTCAATGGAAGAAAAGGGCAAGGCTATCACCATTGAGACAGATGATGATGAGGAGGACCTGCAGACGCTCATTGCTGAGGTAGAGGAAGAAGAGGACCTGGACGAGGATATCCAGTTGGTGCGCTCTGTAGCGAAATTTCTTGAGTACGTCCCTCCATGAAAAGGGAAAACTAATATATCAAAGGATCTAGATGCCACCAAGAGCGCACTCTAGACCCCGCTCCTCCCTGATGGAATTGTGTTTGAGGGCTCGCACATGGGCCGCGTGCCCACAATGAAGTTTGAAGATTGGGACCTCGCGAACAGTGAGAAGTTCCCACACTTAGAGATAGAAAGCCTCATGAAGTAGAGCATGGAGGGGCAAGTCACAAAATTAGAGCTGCGAGAATGGCTGCGCGGTGTGGAGAAGGCTGGATTGCTTCATCTGCTATGGATTCCACACTTTCACTGCGCGCCATCACTATTTCTGTCATCAGGCAACTGCTTTTCTTGGTGCACGATGGGTACTTATGGTTGGAGGAGCCTATTCCCATCATGACGGATCTCATCCACAGAATTTCTCGGATTCCCTGTAAGGGAAAGGACCCGGTGATGATAGCAGGAGAAAGCGGTGATTTGGCTCTCGCAGAAGCCATGAAGAAGAAATACAAGCTCGAGAAGAAAAAGAGGGGTTACATTATCAACAGTATCAAAGATAAAGGGGTGTGCGTAGCCACCCAACTCCTGGTCAGGAAGGTAATGAGAAAATGCCGCAGCGATGAAGTACAAGTGTCGGTAGTTGCGTTGGCCGAACAATGCGTAAAGGGGGTCCAATTCAACTAGGCTGAGTTCCTCTGCGGGAATTCTTGATCAATTGCAAGGAAGCCCAGGAGCAAGGTAAGACCTTCCACTATACGTGGTTGCTTTTATCCATTTTGTTGGTAGCAGGAGAAATGTCAAAGGATAGTTAGTTCCCAAGCATTGAAGAGGACTTACCAGAGGTCACAAAGTATGCGTCACTCTGGGCTACCAAGGACGTGAAGCGGATTCGTGAAACAAAGATCTTCTGGGTGCTCATGGAGGCGAGCGTTCGGATGTGGATTAATAGGCTGCCGCACCTGTCCCCCACAATGTACAACAGTCTGCGGAGCTTTACAGACTTCAAGGCGGACATGCACAATATTTACATCAAGGCGCGGAAGGATTTGGCGCAGCAGTGGACCAAGCTCCCCTTCATCGCCACTGATGATGCAATTTTTGTAGTGTTAGAATCATGGCCTCCTGAGTGGCACGCCCCAGATTTGGCAAAGCTGGATAAGACAACAACATAGAGAAGAAAGGATGAGGCCAAGTTGTGCATCACATAGTTGGCCGAAAAGAGGCATAATGAAAAAGTGGCAACAGAGGTAAGGGCAGTCCGTGAGGCAGCAAAAGGAGTCACAAAGCAAGCAAAGGCCGCTGAAGCAGCAACAGCAACGTAGACAATAGAGGCCACAACAACGCAAGAAGAGGAGGTCCAGGCATTGTCTATAGGATAGGAGGCAGAGGACATAGACCTTGCAGAAGAAGGGGCTGACCCAGGCACAACTTCCACCCAACTGAAAAGGCCATGCGTCACAGAGAGATCGGGTCCACAGAAAAAGGTCAAGGCCTCCAAATTAGCCATTGACCTGATCACATTAACAGAAGGCGACCTCTATTACATTGGCAACATGGTTTGCAAGGTCACCAAAGAAGCACTCCAAGAAGCCATGTTGGAGCAACAGACTGTGTTGGGGGCCCTAAGGCACAGCTGCAGGAACTACAGGTGCAGCCCCCACAGGAAGGAACTGTAGCCACCTACGCCACAATAGGCACATTAGCAATAGAGCAGATGCTACGTGCAAGGATGGCCAATACCGTAGTGCTACAAGAAGGGGTGCTAGCAGCAAAGAATGAGACTGACAGAGCCGCGGTTGGTAGGATCAAGGGACTTGGCCTTAATTTGGCTACCCTTCTACGAGACACACTGTACCAACTGTAGGATGGCATAACAACAGAGCTTCACGCCAGGGAGGGCCACGGGATTCAGGTGATGAGTGAGCAAAAGATCAGCATCAAATAGCTCAGCCTGCAATGTGACGAATTGGTGTCACAAAACCAGTAGATAGTGGAGACAGTTGATGAGGCGTGCTGACAAGTCCCAGAGTTGTCCATCGCCGTAGACCTACCAACAGAAATTTGGATCCACTGTCTGGCAAGTGGAGTTTGAAACACACGTGAGGAAATAACGCATGTCCAGCTGGAGCTGAATCTCCAGATTTTTGAGTTGCAGCTGAAGGCACAACCTTCCACTCCCTTGGAAGTTAAAGAGCAGCGCATTACCACTATCCAAACATGGTTGGAAGAAATTGGATGGGTAGTACAAGACTGTACCGGTATGTTGGACTAAGCCTTTGGAGTCCTCACATCCTTGCAGGAGGACTCCAACATACAATGCTTGGAAACAGAGAGGTGCGAGCTTCAGGAGTAGTACGAAAATGTAAGGGGAACTGCGCAAACAGTCATCCTCACTCAACTTCTCGCAAATATGCAACAACAAAGGACAATGAAAGAGCAGGTGGATTCCACAAGACAGAAAGAGGCACTTCTCAAAACGCGCTTCCAACCATGGATTAATGAGGCCTTCACCATTATGACAGATATCGAGGGCAAGCTCGCACAGATGCAGGGGCTCTACGCGTTAAGGCAGGGATTCGATCCTCACAATAAAGCATTGGAAGAGCGCATGTAGAAGGTCTAGCAAACCAGAGAACAATGCGTTGCAGACCTCCTAGTAGTACGGGACCAGTTGGAGGGGCTCCATGCCAAGATCGTCCTGCCAAAAGAGTGACTCGAGGATGAGTCACGATGGTTGTGTTGGGGGCCTGTTGGGCATGGAATCCCCCCACAACATGTTTTGGGGCTCAAAGCCCAATTTTTGGTCAAATGTATTGTAATATTCCACGAATTACGGGTGTGGAGTGTGAAGTATAGGTTGAGTCATAGGGTTTTCCACCCTAAGTATTGTAAAGTAATGTAATGTCATGTCGGCCTATCCATGGCTTGCGGACCATGGGATTGTATAAATAGAGCGAGGCTCTAAGTTTTAAAAGCATCTAAGCAACTGAGTAGTGAAGGAGTGAAGACAGAGCATAGAGTAAGAGTCTAAGTGTATTGGGTCGTAGTAGTAGGAAGAGGCTCTGTAGCTGAGTGCGTAGAGGCCTAGTAGAGTCCACAACTGAGTGCACGAACCCCTGTAGCTAAGTATGCAGGGTGGTGTCGAGTCTGTAATCTTGAACGAAGAATAATAAAGAGAAGTTGATTCCAATTTTTTTGCATCTGCTTGTTTATTGTCTTCTTTACATTTATACTGTTTTGTTTATTGTGTGCACTTATATGGTTGCTGGATATACTGTTAATTATCACTAGTCTTATATAAATAAGTTAAGTAATTGAGTAATAACATGTTAAATACTAAGGAACTTGGGTATAATACAGATCACGCCCTGGGTAGGACTGTGTGAAGGCAGCATCACAGGTTGTGAGGGACTAATAGGTGCACATAATGATGTGCGTGCAAGGTCAAATCACGAACCGCCAGAAGCTCATCAGACATCCCCAGGGTGCAGAAACCTGGTTCTAACACCCTCCCCTACTACTTCGGGTGAGAACTCAGTCTGTGCTCTGGGAATTATTGTTGAAAGGGCCAATAGTACCGGGATTTTCTTGGCTAAATCACCTCTGAACCTGGGTTAGGCCCATACAAGCCAACAAGATTCGTGTAGATCTCTTCAAGGTTGAGGAAATACTTCAGTTGCCTCCCCCATACATTATTCGTCAACTTCAGAGCCTTCAAGGAAAAGCTAATTTATTAAGAAGATTTATTGCTAATTATGTTGAGATTACTAAAGGATTTATGAGATTTCTCAAGGAAGGGTTCCCCTTCCATGGGACAATTTTGCACAATTCTCATTTGATGCTTTGAAAAAAGAATTAACCTCTGCTCCTTTATTGAGTCCACCTGATTATAACAAAGACTTCCTTTTATATCTCGATGTAGCAAAATCAACTATTGGTATGGTTCTGGTTCAGGAAGATGATACTTTCACTGAGCACGTAATGTATTATCCGAGCTGAGGCTTAGTGGGCCTTGAACTATGATATTCTCACATTGAGAAATTAGCTTTGGTAGCTATCCATGTTGTCCAATGACTTAGACATTATATTATGCTAAGAAAAACTTATGTCTTAGCAAGTGTTAATCCATTCAATTTTTTCTCAACAGGCGAGTGATTGGGGGAAAATACAATAGATGGATTGTCATTTTTCAAGAGTTTGATCTCAAATTCATGTGAGCCAAGTCTAAGAAATCGTTAGTATTTGTAGAATTGATCTCAGAGTTTCCTTTTGAGGAAGAAATAGTTTATGAGGAATCTTTTCCTGATGAACTTCTTTTCCTTATTTCCTCGCAACATCCTTGGTATGGAGATATCATTATATATCTCTAGACTTCAAAGTTTCCTCTCACTTTTTCGAAGGATGAACGTAGAAAGTTATGTCACTTGGCTAAAATATATATTATTATACGTGACACTTTATATCATCGTGGGGTTGATTCAATACTTAGATGTTGTTTAACCTTAGAAGAAGCTGAGCATGTGCTAAATGATTTCCATTGTGGAGCTTGTGGTGGTCATCTATCCAGGCTTGAAAAAACCCAATTTGTTTTGTGTGCAGGATACTTTTGGTCCTCGATCTTCAAGGATTATGTTGAAGTGGTCAAGAGATGCCACCCTTGTCAAGTTTATACTCGAAAAATCCATGCGCATCCAGCTCCACTCTTTCCTGTGATTACCGTCGGTCAGTTCACGAAGTGGGGTATTGATTTTAATACTTGCAATCTGCCTTCGACGGGAAATCATAAGTATATCATTGTAGCTATTGACTACTTTACTAAGTGGGCCAAGACTATGCCCACTTTCAAGAACGATGGTGAAACAACAACCCTGTTTCTCTTCAACCAAGTCATTTCCCAGTTTGGTATTCCCAAAGAGATTTTCACTAACCATGGCAATCAGTTCCAAAATGAGATGATGTCTAAATTGGCTCTTAAGTTGGGTTTCTGGCAAGAGCATTCATCTCCTTATTATCCTCAGGCCAATGGGCAAGTTTAAGCCATGAATAAATCCACAAAAATCATCCTGCAAAGGATGATGAACAAATATCGATATAATTGGCACATTATGTGATATCTGACGTTTTGGGCATACCGAATGTCAGTAAATACTGCTTCAAGTTTTACTCCTTTTCAACTAGTTTTTGGGTTGGAATCAATTTTTCCCGTGGAATGTGAAATTCCTTCCCTTAAATTAGTTGTTTAACTTCTTCCTGATACTTCTAGTATTGAAGAATGCCTCATTCATTTGGAACATCTCAATGAGCAGCATTGAGATGTAACTATAATCAATGAAGCTCATAAAAATAGAGTAAAATATCAATATGATAAGGTTATCCGTCCTAGGGTTTTCTCTGAAGGTGAACTTGTCTTGGTTTATGACGAAGACAAAGACACCTTGGGGACAGGCAAGTTCAAATCTATGTGGTATGGTCTCTTCATTTTTAACAAGGTCTTGCAAAAGGGAGCTTATGAGCTGGTTGATTTTGAGGGAACCAAATTGGTAGAGCCCAAAAATGGCCTCTATCTTAAAAATTATTTTGCTTAGGCTTCGACCTAGAATCTTCTTGGTTGTAAATATTGCATATTTGTGCATATCTATCTATTGGTTTCTTAGTGATGTCAATATTGTTGATCTTCTTTGGTAGGTATTGATGGACGATTTGATATATCTAGGGTTTGCTGATGGTGCTAGTAGACACCCAAAACTTTTCTTCCGCGGCTTGTGTGATTTATTATCCATCCATCCAGTTGTTGGTTTCAAGAGGCATATGTATTGGTCCTGCTTCAAACAATGTTTCCAAATATACTGCTGTCATTAATTTACTATCTGAGGCAATATCTCTCGGGGTTGATTCATTAGTAGTATACATGGATTCGCAATTGGTGGTATCTCAATTAAACAACATATATCGTGTGAGATATCCTTATTTATATCGCCAATTTTTGAGAGTACATTATTATTGAGATCATTTATTTATATCACATTTATTCATGTTCCACGATTATAAAATTCATTTTCAGATGCGATCGCTAATCAAGCATTAGATTGACACATAAATCATTCATCACATTAAAAATTAAAAATAACCAAAGAGTCATTTGTATATATATGATCATTATAGTGAAACCGTCGGTACATAGATAGAAGGTTTTCTATGGCTACCATAGGTACCTGGTGAGTCAGTCTCACCAAGTTTCTCTGTACAACATGAAGGGTCCTTTCGGTCTCAGCTATGGCCCCCTCCACGTCTCTTTTGCATTGCCTATGCCTAGGTAGACCCATAGGTCTTACTGATCCAATATCTGTGTCATGATCAAAATAATTTTGTAAGTATTTGTCTCATCAAAATGATTTTTAGTTTATTTATACTTAAAATCTATTTTTTTTAAAAATTTCAAAAATTAAAAACATTTTTATCTATGGATCCCAACGCTGCATCCAGTGGCAACACCAAATTTGGGTGTCCTTTGAAATCCATGCTAGCATAGGGGTAGTCCTCAACAACTATGACTTGTTGTTCCCACCAGGAGAAGAACTCGTCATCGAAAGTACTTATAGGGACCTCACTGCCCCCTAGTCTCTGCATCAGATTAGCCCATCTACCCATTCAAGGATTCCTCAGGCTGCTAATGATGGAAAATTCCTTGGATCGAAGCCCTGGTACTCTCTCGAAGAAAAAGGAGCACAAAATGGTTCCATATCCGAAGTTTTTTGTTTGACCTTTTCGAATTGATGTAAGTTGATTTTTCATGTTAGTCAAGAGGGGTGTACACCAATCAAAAACTATTCTAAGGCACTCTACTGCTAGATTCATTGAAACCCGAGAAGCCTGGTGCAGAGAGGCTGACCCATTCACTCTAGCAATGGTAAAGAGAATGATTCTCAAGGCTAATCACTCTACATGTTTAAGTGGAATTTGAGTTCCAATCTTCTCTGTGTTCCCTCGGCAGTAGATACATACATAGTCCTCTACACTGAGGCTCCCTCTAATTCTTCCCATCGATTTGACCTTCTCTCCTCTTCAGGAAAGACCAGTGATAAAACAAACATCCTCTATTTATATTCTTAGAGGCATTTGGTCAATGATGAAGGAATATTCTTCTAGATCCCAATAATGGATCAACATCTATAGTAATATGGTGTTTGCCTTCATGTTTGGCATCTTGAATTTTTTTAATAAACCACATCCTTTTAAGGCATTTAACACCATTTGTTGATCCATCACTTCATTGTCAATTGCACCATGTTCCCTTTCTCTCTATGTGATAGACATCCTGCAAAACAAATGTTTTTGGATCATTAGAAATTGTGCTTGAAATTTTCAAACTGAGCACACATGGGTTCACTATATACACAGTCATGTATAGGGCCGTTTTATACACAAATCTGCCATGTCGAACCCGCATGCGCGCAAGGAGCAAATTTTTAAACTATTTTTCTATGCTAAATTTTTTGAAAAAGATATTTGAAAAGCAATAAAAGTGATCTAAGAATCATTTAGGATATTAACTGGATAGTTGAAGGCTGAACTGGTGGAAGAATCAGATGGATTGAGGTTGAGTTTTTTCTCCATATCTCCTTCACTCACTTGTTCACAATACAAATAAAAAATTGTAAGTCAAAAGGTCATTATATAGGTTTGTTGGCTTAGTGGGTCTTGACCCAGGTTCAGAGTTAATTGTGCCAAACAAAAAACCCTACACTACTGGCCCTTTCTACATCAACTAGTGTAGCATAGGCTGAAGTCTCACTTGAAGTCTTATGGTGGGATGTTGGAACCACGTTTTTGCATCCAGAGATCAATGTGATGTCTTTTATTGACCTAGATCTGCCTTTGCACAGATCTATAAGCCCCTAGGGCTTAGTAATACAACTTCTTTTAAATGGTCTCTAGACCTTCACGAAGGTCTATGATAAGTCTTTGCAGACCCTTAACAAATGAATCATCCAGTTACACACCATAAAATAGCCCTAGATCTGAGCTCGCACAAATTTACTTTAGTATTTAATAAACATAACAAAATGTATTATAATCTTCATGAAAGTATTTAACATGCATTGCGTACAGCTATCAAGATGTATCCCATAGAGTCGTGCATTAATAGATCAATATTTCATAAATAAATTATTAAATCACAACATATATCACAAACATAAATAACAGAAGTAAACAGATAAACACAAGGATTCTTCAACAATCTTCTTTATTGATCTTCAATATGGTATTACAGACTCAAAATTGTCCTGCGCTCTCAACTGCAGGGGTCCACGCACTCAGCTGTAGACACTACTCTAGGCCTCTGTGCACTTATCTGCATAGCCTTTCCCTCCTCTATGACTCAGTTCTCTGCTCTATCTTTTATCGACCCATTACATCCATCATCATCAGATTATCCCTTAGACTTTCTAAGACACACCTATTTATACAATCCCATAGTCCGCGGACCATGGGTGGATCTCAAAACTGACTCAATCTTACATAGAAAAGGGGCTAAAACCCCTTTGAATCCTAACCATCTACACACTCCGCATTCATAAATCGCGAAGACTTTACATTAATTACAAAAAATTGCATCAAAACTTGGGGTTTTAACCCCAAAACTGACCTAGGGGACCCCATCCCAATAGGCCCCCAACACAAAGGTCATGACTCACTCTCAAGTCACTCGGCTAGCATTGCGATCTTGCTGTGAAGATCCCCCAACTCCACTTGTGTTACTGCAACCTTGACAGTGCTCTGCGTAGCTGCCTGCTTGACTTCTTCCACTAGCTACTTTGTAGCTGGTCCTTTCGTGACCAGCTTCATCGTTTGTTGGGTCTGCTACAAGCCCGTTAGCTTCTCTTGAATGTTGGTTATGACTTGGTAAGCTTATTCTAACTATGGTTCCAACCTGGCCTTAAGCATGGCCTCCTTCTTCTGGGCTGCTTCTACCTGTGCGAGGAGCTGCTTTCCCGCCTGTAACTTGGCGAGACACTACGCTAGAGCAATTGAGCATGCCGTTGCCCTGATGTCATCATACTGCTTTTGCAGCTCTTGAACCTTGGTATTCAATATCTACAGGTTTGGGTCTTCTTGCAGAGTCATCACCAATTCCATTGCCTGCTCAAATAAGGCTGAGCAGTCAGCGAATGCGGCATCGAAAGTGACCATCCCTTCTTTTATGGTAGCTCCGCGCTACTCCCTAACCTCGGACAGAGTCGTAGGCTGTAATTTGAGCTGTAGCTCTGTTATTTTCATGTTGAGTTTGAATTGAAATCATCCAACTTCTTCCTTTTCCTCACTAACGCCTGTAGCTAACTTCCGGATCTTATCTTTTGGCTCTGCATCCTTTGGAATGTGAATATTCCGACACTGTTCAACATGCCTCTGCAACCATAAATTCCAGTCGAGAACTCTGTGCCTGAAGTGTTTCTTTTTCCTTTAGGGCTTGTGTTTTCTCAGCGACCATCTACTCATTGTTCACCATGTATTCACTAATCAAATTGAGAGCGTGAAACTCTCGAGCTCTCAATTCCTCCGTCACTCCTGCCTGCAGTGTATGAAGAAGCTCATTTGGGAGCGCTGCGATTTTCAACCCAATTTTCATAAGGGTGCTCAAGATTGTGCGGTCATTGGCCAACTCTACGCATAGGGACCCTTCTGGTAAAGCAACAGTTTGAAGGTCCAGGGTCCTTACCAATTCCACAGCCTGAATTGTCCCAGATGCAAGGCTCACTTATGTTGCGCTCGCTTGACCCACGCCCACCTATATCCTACTAGCCTGGATCTGCAGCTCATGTAGATCCTTCTGGATGATCCCCAGTGTTTGCATATACTACTACTCGAAATCTTGCAGCACTTCAGTTGTGGTGTCCCAAACTTTGTCACCGATTTCATCGAGATCGCCCTTCATCGATACCATGGGATCACCCTGTGACTTGTCTATTTTTTTCTTCTTGCGGGGACCTTCCTGCTACTCCTGTCTACACTTATTTACTTGAAATGGGGTGCTCTTCCCCTCATCTCCTTCGCTTCCCTATTCAAACTTCTCTTCCTCCTCGGTCTCAAGCGAAGGGGATTTGCCACTTCACTTTGATTTGTGCTGCTCTCACTCAGCTTTCTCCTTAGCAGTGTGCTTCTTCTCCATCCAAGCCTTCTTTGTGGCTTCCTTTTTCCATTGCATGACCAAATTTTGTGCAACCTGCTTGGCTGCATGTTGGCTTGATGGGCCCTAACCTAGGTTCAGCGTTAATTAGCCAAGAAAATCCCTACACTATTGGCCTTTGTAGCATCAATCCATGGAGCACAAACTAAAGTCTCACCCGAAGCAGTATGGGGGGATGCAGGAACCAAGTTTCTGCACCAAGAGATGGGAGTGATGTCGTTTAATACCCTATACCTTCCTTCGCACAGGTCGATAAGCCTTTTAGGGCTTATCGATATAAATGTTTTAGTCATCATCTATATCTATGCGAAGGTCTATGACTGTCCTTCACGTACCCTAGACAGGCGGATCAGACACTTATGCACTTCTATAACTACTCTTACTTCCGTAATTACCCAGATTAGCTTAAGTCTCTGATAAATTCAACATGTATTAGCACTGCCAGATCTTCAACATCCATTTGAGATTGAAACAGATGCTAGTGACTATGCCATGGGAGCAGTGTTGATGCAACACGGTAAACCCATATGTTATCATTCTGAGACATTTACTTCTGCAGTAGTTAATTATCGCACATATGATAAATAATTGTATGGATTAGTACAAAGTATGAAAAAGTGGAAACATTACCTAATGGGTAAGGAAACAATCATACATATAGATCATCAACCACTTTAATATTTGCACTCACAAACTAAATTGCAGCAATCAAGACATTATAGGTGGATGGGTTTTCTACAGCAATTTCATCTTGTCATCAGATATAAGAAGGGCACACAAAATAAGGTTGCAGATATGTTATCAAGTCCAATCATAAATGCATCTACTATACTTAAGCATAAATCAGTAATGCATGAAAGTTACATTGAACAATATGCTCAAGATGTAGATTTTAAAGATGTATATGCAACTTAAAGTCATGGAAAACAAGTAGAAGAATTGAATTATTATGTAAAGGACCAACTCTTATATCATTTGGGAAAGTTATGCATTCCTCAGACTGAAAGAGTTAACATGATTTGAGAAGCACATACTTCTCTAATATCAGGTCATTTTGGTGTAAGTAAAATAGTTTCACAATTGCAAAGGTTCTGTTATTGGCCAAGAATGCACGAGACAGTTTCTAGATAGATCAAAGGGTGTACTGTGTGTGCTACAAGCAAGCCCATTAATAGAAATTAGGCTTGTACACTCCACTTCCAATTCCTTCTCGTCGTTGGGAAAGTGTTTCCATGGACTTTGTTGGGGGAATGCCAAAATCTAGAAAAGGTCATGATTATTTATATGTTGTTGTGGATAGGTTCAGTAAACTGTGTATTTCAATACCTTGTAACAAGCAGGTTACATCTGAACAAACAACAAAGTTGTTCTTTTAGATTATATGAGTTCATTTTGGTTTACCTACTTCTATTCTATCTGATTGAGATTCTCGATTTGTTGGGAAATTTTGGTCAAGTTTATAGGAGTTGATGGACACTAGATTGAAGAAGAGCACAAAATTTCATCCACAAACAGATGGTCAGACAAGGTGGTCAACAAGACAGTGATCTAGTTGCTTAGAGGCTATTGCAGCAAGCATCCCAAGCTTTGGGATGAGCATTTGTGTTATTTGCAACATGCTTACAACCGTGCCAAGCACTCTTCTACTCAGAGATCTCCTTTTGAGACTTGTTTTGGTTTTATACCAAAGTATCCCTTGGATTTTGTCTTTGGTAAAGACATAGAAGTTGTTGGACACAGTGATGTGGACAAAGCAACCAAGTTCATTGAACAAATCCAGGAAATTCACTAGTTAGTGCAGGAACAACTAGAAAGAAGTCAAACTAAGTACAAGGCAAGACATGACAAGCATCGAGTTGAGCATAGTTTCCAGGTTGGTGATCAAGTCTAGCTGTACATCAGCAAAGATAAAATGCAAGGTGAAGGTAAGAAGCTAAAACCAATAAGGTATGGACCTTTCAAGATACTTGAGAAAATTGGTGAAAACTCTTTTCGCCTTGATTTTCCAGCTTATATGCATTTCTATTCAGTCGTTAATGCAGAAAACTTGAGACTGTATGAACCTTCATTGATTGAAGATCTCAAAGGGCAAAGTCAGTTGCCTTCTATTGATGATCTGTTGCCTGAATATCTCAATGAGTTGCAGGAAGACGCAGTTTTGGACAGGAAGGTGAGAACTACACGATGAGGGGATGTTGAGCACATGAGAATAGGACTCAAAGGTTCAAAACCAAGCAGTGCATGATGGATAGAAATTGGACAAATGAGGAATTTGTATCCTCACTTGATCGATGCCTAAGAACCAACTTTTGGTGGTCCAAAAGATTTTCAATGGGAAGGTGTGATCCAAAATGGATCCTAAAACCCTCTAAGTCTTCATATACTTAAACACTATTGCAAGGGAAAAACATTAGCAAATTGTGGAAAACACTATCGCACGGGAAAAACATGAAGAAATGGTGAAAACAGAGTTAAGCGGAGGCTAAAGAAACATTGCACAGGTACCGTCGGATTGGACCGATCAACGGTCCAGATCTAATCGACATATCACAATCAAAGGTGGCAAGCAGAGTCTATCGGAGGTGACCTTATTGAAATCGTGATAGCGATCAACGTGATTAAATGAGGGCCATTGATCAAGTGTGCAGATCAACAGTCCAGATCTACTCGCAATATCACATCACTAATACACACACAGGAGGAATAACCACAGCTTGAGGACTATGCGATATGTGATTGCGATATATCGCATCGCAATATTGCATCACAATGATCCAAAGGAGCGGGGCTGAGACAATATGTGACTTGCGATAGTTGGACCCGACAGGTTTTATGGATGCAAATTAATATATTTTGAGTTCCGGTAAAAAGGGTTTTTCTATGTATTTTTGCATTTTCGTTAAATAAACAAAATACAAAGGAAATGCACCTGAAGCGATAAAATGGACCCGAAGGTTTATACATGTAGCTTTATATTATTTGAGTTCTGTAATGAGCGGGATTTCAGGCAAGCCTCATGCAGTAATGTTATCCGGGAATAGTGTCCACTCGGATGCTGCTATTCCCACTAAGATGGGTGGCTATCTTAGAAACAAACAATCAAAGTCTATTATTGTTTCCTTTTATGAAAATAGACGAGAGGAGAGCCAAGAGGGCCAACCTGAGTCTTGCGCTTGATTTCCTCTCCTTCTTGATAGAGTTTCACCGCTTCTCCTTTGTTTGCCCAGCTTCAAAAGAACCTGTGGAATCACAGCAACATACTACTATTCAAGAAACAAGGATCTAAATTCATGAATAATACAGGATCATATGTGTATTAACCATATATATGCATATATAAACAAGTACACAAGAATATGGAAGGAAACAAGAATAAATTTATTCATATGAAAAGTAGCAAGAGGATTACAACCATGAGCTCTGACCCAGCATCATCCCCCAGCTAGGAAGCCCTTCTTCACCTCAAGCAAAGCTAGATCACCCAACACTGTGAATGTACACAAGAAAACAAACAACACTTCTATATAAGATACAAAATTCCAGCCTCTGGATCTCTGTGATGAGGGATCCATATATAGATGATTACAGAGAGGTGAGTCATCTTCTGGGATCTTGCTTAGTGTCTTCTCTCTAATAGTTCTTGCTTCCACTTGGAGAATGATGATCTCTTACTCATCCCTGGTCGAAAATGGAGAGGAAAGTGTCAGAGGGGAAGCTTCTGGAAGATTCCATGATCTTCCACCTCGCATTTTTGTCCCTGCCATTTGTCCATTCCCGACCATTGCACCTACAGAGGAGCCAAACAGTATGCATCACACCTTGTACATTGGGAAGGTGATATGCATCGCACCCCCTGCATTGAGCTTTCAGTATGGTCCAGTTTTGACCATTTATGAGCAGTTTTTAGTGGAGAACTTCTGGGAGATGATGTAATCAATTGACCTCGTTCCTTTAGGCAGTGAAGCAATGCTTTTAGGGACCTAGGAGCCCTCAGTTTAGGGACATTTATGATTTGGGTTGAAGTGCCCAAAAATGCCTATAACAAGTAAGTGGTATTGGACAGGCTCCACCCAATCCCATACATGGGACGACACGTGGCTTGGCAACTGAGAGAGAAAACCGCCTTTTCAAGCAGGTAATCTGTGTATGCATAAGCCGCCCAAAATGAATATCAACCATTGGATCAAATATCACACAAATCAATGGTGGGGGTGTGAGAGAAACCAAAGGAAGACCCGATAGGATTATAGGGAAGATTCAATGGTTTTTGAAGTCTGATAGAAAGAGTTTTTGCGTGTTTTTAGTGTATTTCTCTATGTAAACATGGAAATGTGTTTCGGGGGGTTTTAACCGTGCCAGTGGTCCTTTCCATTTAAAAATAGGTGACCACCGTACCTAAAGGTATTCTACAGTGTTTTTTTAATGCTCAGAGGGGATTTGAACGAACAGAGGCCAGGAGCCAGAGAGCCTGAAAGGGGAGACAAACAGACAAGCACCGATAGGCTTAAAAGCCACTCAACATTAGAGAAAGGGCAGGTAGTTGTTGAGATAGAGAAAACAAAATATAGAGAGTGAGGGGGAGAGTCTGTGTACTCAGAAGACTTGAGGGATTCAAGTAAAACCCTATTGTTTGTCCCTGTTATGTTGAGACTCAATTTGAGCTCACACTTGTAAAACTTTTCTCTCGAAGACATAATAGAGAGGTCACCACTGAAAACTGGACTAGGAGACATAGCCCAAGAGTTTTGGGTGAACTCCTTGACTATTTGTTGTGTTGATGTGTGTGTGTCTGTTATGTTTCTCTAATTGCTCATAGTCTATATTATTTGCAATATTTTCGATCCGTTGCACTAAGTAATGTAGGCATTCCTGTTTGGTCAATTTAGTGTTGTCTAAATTGCTATCATAAATTGTCAACCCGAGGCTCGTAAGCTGATGAAGTGAAGTGTGCAATATATACTTAAGTAGCCCTTCCTAGTTCTTTTTGTCGTTTTTAGTTTATGTCTAAATTATCTTCCTAATATGACGTGATGAAGTTATAAACAAGTGAGTGAATGTGTGTGTATGTGATGATTTCTAAATGCTTCTTGAATTTTAAAGAGAAAACTTGAACAATGACTTGAAATAAAATTAAAGCATCAAATGAAAGAAAAGCATTAAACAAAAGACTAATGGCACTAGTCCAATACCTTTACTGCTGATAGAAATGAAAATGATATTTACATTAACTCTGCCGAAAGCAAAAACACTACTCTAGCAATCCAAAAATTAAGTGACAAATCACACTACTTAATTCTCCCTTAACATTCTGCCTTTAGCTTAATTGATCATGTGAAAAAAAGAGTTAGGAGTGAATTAGCAATATGAGTCTAAAACTAAATAAATCAAGCTGCAGTTAGATACTGTTTTGGTCCCATAAAAGTTAGTGAATTATGATAAACAGAACCATTAAGAGATTAGCAACTTGACAAAACTTGATAAAGTAAACCAAGTAAAGGAACTAGCTAAGCAAGGAACTAATGAAAATCAAAGCAAAAAGTCAGCAGTTGAGATAAGACAACTTCAGATGCCACTAGTGTTAAAAAGAAGTAAAAGCACACTGTCCCGGGCTCCTAATCAAAGCTGTAAAAACACACTGATCAGTCATGAAGAGTACAGAAATGTAAAGCAGCATAATTCAAAACTGTACATTAATATACATGATCAAGTAAAGAAAAAGAAATGCAGGAAAGTAAATTCAAAGGCTACTGTATAATGGTTGTAGCAGACAGGGGCCCTCCATCCACTTCAACCAATTAAAAGATCAGCTACGCAGATAGAAACAGAACTGTCTTCTTGGAATTAAATCAACTCATAATAAAACACAGTGGAGAGCGTAAACGCTTTATAAAGAGTCTTTAAACAAAGTCTTACAGCAGCAAAAGATAAACTTTCAAAAGCTAACTAATCAGCGTATAGAAACACTTTATTTATAGCAAGAACATCAACTGTTCTATGCGTAAACTAAGCTAACTAACAGCTAGGAAAAAGACACGTTCAGGAGCATCGTGCACGGATCTAGGGAATGGTTCATGGTTTCATAAATCCGTTGTTGGATTCTTGTCCCCTGCAGTCTTCGTGGCTAAAGAAGAGGCCAGCTGTGACTTACGTGCTCCAACTGAACACGCAGAGCTGTGCCACCGTTTGCAACCTTGTCGTTTGACCAGAGGTACCTCCACGTTGACCAGGGGTGTAGACGGCCAGTTTGGCTGAGCTGATAGCACACGCACCATGTACACAGTCATACAAACTTGCCCATGTGGCTCTTTTCTCTGGAGGACACTTGGATCATAGCAAACAAGAAAATGGTTGTGGAATCTGGGATCAGCTGCAGACTCAGAGACTGGCTGCGGAAATCCTGTATTAGCTGTGGAATTGCAGCACTTGAACCAAAAATCTAAACCAATGGTCAATCATTAGCACAATTAGCAAATCATGTTAAAAAGTCCTATAATGTAATGAATTGAACAAGTTGATGAAGGAAATGATGACAAAAGAAGGAAATGAGTAGGAAAAGGCTGTTGGGAGGATGGGTAAATGAGTGCAGTTTTGAGGCTCAACATACCCCCACTGTGAAGGTGTTGCATGTCCTCATGCAACCAAAACTTTGTCATGATTTTTCAATTCATATGCTTAGATGCCTCTGCCAAGACATCCAACCTTCTCCTTTTTCTTCTTACTGCCAAATTTGTTCTTGGTTTCATAAGCAAACACCTAAACCTCAAGTTAATCAAGGCCCTGCTCAATTTCTTGCATTTCTTCTTCAATTTTCTATTCTTTTTCTGCCAAAGACCCAAGTGAAGCATTGTATTGTCATGGACCATCTTGTCCACTTTTCTTTGTTCTTTCAATGCTTCATTCTCCTGTTTAATGTGTCGATTCAAGACTTCCAGCTCAAATAACTCTTGTTTTAGAGATTTGACCTGTTCATCATGAGGTACTATAGTGCTTGGACCGGCAGCAGATTGCTCTAAAGTCTCCAAGTAATCATATGCTTTCTGCTGGTCAGGGTCTATGTCAGGTGTTTGTCTTGGTCTAAATTCAAATTCCTGAAAACTACTTTCTCTTTCTTACTGGAAGGGACTTTCCTCTTATGGAGGACTTAGCTCAACATCTAACTGAATTGGAGTCTTTTCAGGTGTGCCCAAATCAACAAAATGGGGTTGTTTTCCTTTGGTCATACTCAGTTTTCCCTTCAACCTACTGCTTCTTCTCACTTGTACATTAGTGCTCTTTTGCTAGGCACTATGTTTCTCTTTCTGTTTTCTCTTTGAGAGGGCAGTGGCTTGAAGTTGTACTAATCTGTCAGCTAGTGTTTGGGATTCTTCTTCAACTGAGGGCTCAGGTGAAGGAAATGATTCTTGCAAAATGACTTTCCCTTTATCCCCCTTTTTTCTTTTAGTTCTGTCTCCCTTTTTCCTTTCTACTCGGGCAGTTTCTTGAGCAGTTTCTTGAGCAGTCTTTTGGGCAGTTTCTACAGCAGTCTTTTGGACAGTCTCTTCAGCAGTTTCCTGGTCAGTAATTTCTTTCCCTCCTCTCCTATTTCTCTTTGGTATCCTAGGAGAGCTGCTAGAGGCTTCAACTACCTCTTGAAAATGGTTTCTAATTAGAAACTTCTCCCATGTGTCGGTTTTAGTTTTCAATTGCTCCTCAATTAAAATTTTAATGAGTCCATGGTGATACAAGTGGGGTTCAATGTTTCCCACGTGTTTCTGAACAATGGTACACATCTTCTTTAGACTAGCTAACAAGAAACAAGGTAGGTTGATAGCTTGGTCATCCATAAAGTGCATCATGATTCTTGTATGGTATATATACATGACACCGAAACGGCCTTCACATGTTAAAAAATTTTGAACAAGCAACAGTAATGAAGTCCATTCCTCTTTAATGACACGTAAAGGGATTCCCTTAGTGAAAATGGAGGTATCCATACCTGGATTCTTGAGCATTTTTCTCCACTCTTGATCTTCAACTGTTCTATTTTTGAACCAGCGTTCTCCTTTTTGAGGCAAATCTGTTGCTGTGGCCAGGGTGCTCTCTGTTATGGTGAACTGTAGGTCACCTACCTCCACGGTTTTCCCATCAAATGACCGGGAAAATGCCTCTGTCACCTCCTTATGGTACCCGTTAAATTTTTGAATGAACTTCAGCCATTCGGCTCTCTGCAATGCTTCTTTTACCTGTGGGTAACCCTCTAAAAACTTCGAACCCTCCGGTTTTGCTCTTAATAATTTCCCCATTCTCGGTTCTCAGCTTTACTTAAAGCTCTGACAGTGGGATATGGACGATTGAGGAGAATGCTTACGAGAAAACATGGGAATTACAGTTATACAGAGTAACCGTAATGTAATAAATAGTGTGGTGCAGAACTTGTGATCGGAGTTTTGAATAGTGAGGTGAGGAAAAACAAAGAGGGATTTTATAGTGAACACGAGAGTGGTGTATGAAAATGAGAATGGAAATGGTGGTATGAGGGTAAAGAACAATACGGCTATAAGTTTTATGCATGCGGATGCAACGGTCAAATCTGTAAGCTTCGGGTGGCTGCATACACTTGGCTGCGGAAATGATCATATGTAGAGCCGTAGTACACTGGTATACGTCACTGAGGTACGAGTAATTAATGGAAGAGCAGCTCGTATCAATTTCAAATCAATAGGGATTAGGAAACCGTTAGGAGGGTGATGAGGTGGATTAGGCGTGATCAAGGGATGAGGAGTGGGATAATCTTGTCAATCATTACATTAAGTGACTCCTACCACGATTTGAAAACCATGCATAAATGATATTAAACTGTTGATTAAAATTTTGGAAAATACCTTTATACATTTGCATTTGATCCCTTTGTTGATTATGGTGGCTAACTTTTGATTGCTTTCTGGCCTTGTAGGTGCTATGTATCCTTGCTACTTTTGATGATGATACCTCTGACTATAAATTTTTTTTTCTTTTTGACACAGAATTGCTTTGATTGCAGAGACAGAGTGTATCGGCTACGGAAACTCGGTATGAGCTGCGGAATCTGCAACAACACTTTTATGCCTGCACAAAGATGATTAGAACAAATTTATCTGAATGGAATAGTCCTGAGAGGGACTTTATTGGTGGAAATGAGATGAAATGAGTGAACTGGGAAAAAAATTAAGTGGAATGGAGTGAAATGGAATGAAAAATATGGAGTGAAGTGAAATGAAATGAAGATGGAATGATGATGGAAAGAGAGATTTTTTTTGGAAAATATAAAGTGTCAGGTGACCCTGATTTTCACCTT